>JAJMFP010000210.1:0-92207 GCA_030574855.1 Taiozyma rabaulensis
TTCCACCTGCAAACAAAAGTCACAAATTTACACATACACATACAATGTCCAAGCAACCCATCGTCAACGGGACCTCCTTCTACACCCTGAGGGCCCAGACACCACAGTTGCAAGCACAGGCCATCCAGTTCTACGAGAGCCTGGTTGGTCTTTCCGTCAAGGAGCAGTCCACGTCCAGTGCCCTGCTGAGCTCTGGCCAGGTCTTCCCGGAGCTGAGCGCCAGCATTGAGATCGTCATTGACCCGGAGTTCACGCAGCCTGATTTCCAAACTTTGCAAGATGAGAAACTGGTCAATGACTGGAGATCCCTTAGATCCAACATCGTCTTTAGAACAGAGTCTTTGGAATTGATCTATGAGAACTTCAGAAACTACAACGACGCCAACCCAACGAACCAATTGCAATGGCAAGCTTATCCATCTGAATTGGCCCCTGTCGAGGTCTACGTCATTGATCCATTGGGCTACCTAATTGGCTTCACATCCGTCAGACATCCTCTTTCTGCCAACCCACCACCATTCAAAAAGATCAATCCAGAACAACTACACTCACAAGAATTCTCCACCCAGAACACAACCACCTACGTTGAGAACAAGACTTTCAAGAAGAGAAACATTGCCGTTATGACCTCCGGTGGTGATGCTCCAGGTATGAACGCCTGTGTCCGTGCCGTTGTCAGAGCCGCCATCTACAGAGGCTGCAAGGCCTTTGCCATCTACGAAGGTTACGAAGGTCTGGTCAAAGGTGGTGACAAATACATCAAGGAGATGGACTGGCAAAGTGTCCGTGGTTGGTTGAGTGAAGGTGGTACTAACATCGGTACTGCCCGTTGCATGGAATTCAAAGAAAGATGGGGTAGAGTCCAAGGTGCTAAGAACTTGATCGATGCCGGTATCGATGCTCTGATTGTCTGCGGTGGTGATGGTTCCCTAACTGGTGCTGATTTGTTCAGATCCGAATGGCCATCATTGATCAAAGAATTGCTAGACACTGGTAAGATCACCCAAGAACAGTATGAAAAACATCAACATTTGAACATTTGTGGTACCGTTGGTTCCATTGATAATGACATGTCCAGTACCGATTCCACCATTGGTGCTTATTCTTCATTGGCCAGAATCTGTCAAGCCATTGATTACATTGATGCCACTGCTAATTCACATTCACGTGCCTTTGTCGTTGAAGTCATGGGTAGACACTGTGGTTGGTTAGCTTTGATGGCCGGTATTGCCACCAGTGCCGATTACATCTTGATCCCAGAGAAGCCTGCTAGTTCCAAGGAATGGCAAGACCAGATGTGTGATATCGTGTCAAAGCATAGAGCTAGAGGTAAACGGAAAACCATCGTCATTGTTGCTGAAGGTGCCATTGCTGCTGACTTGACTCCAATCACTTCGAAAGATGTCCTAGATGTCCTTGTTGGTAGACTAGGTCTAGACACTAGAATCACCACCTTGGGTCACGTTCAAAGAGGTGGTACTGCTGTTTCATCAGATAGAATCTTGGCCACTTTACAAGGTGTTGAAGCTGTCAAGGCCGTCTTGGAATCAACTCCAGAGACTCCATCACCAATGATTGGTATCACTGAGAACAAGATTGTGAGAAAACCATTAGTCGAAGCTGTGAGATTAACCAAACAAGTTGCTGAAGCCATTTCACAGAAAGATTTCAAGAAGGCTATTGGTCTAAGAGACAGTGAATTCATTGAACATTTGAACAACTTCATGGCTATCAACTCTGCTGATCATAACGAACCTGCATTACCAGTCAACAAGAGAAAGAACATTGCCATCATCAACATTGGTGCCCCAGCTGGTGGTATGAACAGTGCCGTCTACGCCATGGCCACTTACTGTATGTCAAGAGGTCATACCCCATATGCCATCCACAATGGTTTCACCGGTCTAGCACGACATGAATCTGTTAGATCTATCAATTGGTTAGACATTGAAGGCTGGACTTCAAGAGGTGGTTCCGAACTAGGTACCAACAGAACTACACCAGAAGAAGCTGATATCGGTTTGATTGCCTATTACTTTGAGAAATACCAATTTGACGGTTTGATCATCGTTGGTGGGTTCGAAGCCTTTGTGTCATTACATCAATTGGAAAGAGCTAGAAATGACTTCCCAGCTTTCAGAATCCCAATGGTGTTGATCCCAGCTACCATCTCCAACAACGTTCCAGGTTCTGAATACTCTTTGGGTTCTGATACTTGTTTGAACTCATTGATGGAATACTGTGATATCGTCAAGCAATCTGCTTCATCCACCAGAGGTCGTTCATTTGTTGTTGAAGTTCAAGGTGGTAATTCAGGTTACGTTGCTACACTGGCCCAATTGGCTTGTGGTGCCCAAGCTTCTTATGTTCCAGAAGAAGGTATCTCATTAGAACAACTAGACCTAGATATTCAATCGTTGAAACAATCCTTTGCTGTTGCTGAAGGTAAATCCAAGTCAGGTAAACTGTTGTTGAAATCAGAAAACGCATCCAAGGTTCTATCCACACAGATCATTGCTGACATCATCACCGATGAAGCTCAAGGTAGATTCGATGCCAAGACTGCTGTCCCAGGTCATGTCCAACAAGGTAGCTTACCATCCCCAATTGATCGTACCAGAGCCACCAGATTCGCTGTCAAGGCTGTGCAATTCATCGAAGAGAAGAGTGAGATCTTGGAACCTGTCCGTGACTCAGAATTCTTTGACTTGTCAGATAAGAACATCAGTGAAACTGCTTCTATCCTTGGTGTCAAGAGATCACACTTGAGATTCTCCTCCATTCGTCAAGTTTATGACTTTGAAACTTCATTGAGTAAAAGAATGCCAAAGGTTGTCCATTGGGAATCTATTAGAGAAATTGCTGATGCCTTGGTTGGGAGAAATAAAGTTCCAGTGACAAACTAATGTATAATGATAAATAAAGAGAAACGTTTAAAATACGCATGACTATAGTTAAAGAGGTCGTAGATGTCTCATGATCTGTTGAATTTCGCGAGCAAGTGTATATATTCGGGTTCAGGTTCGGAAATATTTGAGTCATTTACGCCTCACCAGAATTATACATTCTCATGATTTCCATTTTCTAGCCTGTTTCTGTACTACATTTAACTAGCCAACTGCAGCCTTCTTCGTTTGAGAGAAGCTGAAGCTTCAATATACATATGTCTAAAAACAAGGCTTTCCTGAAGCTCTTTAGGCGCTTGAAACCCAAAGCTCAGAAGGCCAAAGGCCAAGTGACCACGCTTTCTTCCTGCGACACTACAGATCCTGCTGGACTCCTTTTTATTGCAAAGGTTTGGTCAGAATGCCCTCTTGAAATCGTCATAGTGATAATCAAAATGCTTCATTTCCATCCTAATGATAAGCAATCAGTGGGCACTTTTGCCGCTTTGAATAGTAATCCTAGGCTTTCAAAGATCATAGCAAGAGAAATCTGCGTCCTAATATTCATTTCACCACTTATTCAATACTCACTTCTTGACCTTCCTGATATCAAGATGCTCCAGAAAGCCACTAACTCATTCTTCTTCTATACTCTCTCCAGTGACTGCCTAAACCTACTCTACATTCCAGGCCGCGACCCCAAACCAGTTCTTGTATTCTTTGATATCAACAATCATCTAGGCTTGAAATATGATTCCACTGGAAAGCATACAGCTCATCGAACGTATGATACAATGTGGCAGCTAATCGGAAGATCAAGTAATAGGCCAAAACGTATTTTCTTTTGCAATCCCATTTTCACTAAAGAATTTGGTCATAGAATGCAATCTCCACCCCACTTAGAAGACAAAGCTTTAAGAAAGATCAAGTTTAAGAGACTTAAGATAAACTGTGAATTTGTGGAAAACTTGATCCTGGACCCTTCAGAGCTTAAAGTTGCTAAGTGAAGACCTTCAAAGTACAGAATGCAGTGTTTATATGAGAGCCTGCTTTGCTGCATACTTGGAACCTATAACTTCTTCGAGACGTTCAAACACTCTGTAAATTTTGAGGAAGAAATCACTCAGGAAAGCCTGATATTGATGCTGAATGCCCCTCACACAAAGACCAGACACAGACTAATAGGACACATTTGTAATTTCCTCTTTGGAAACTACGTTCAAATGTATGATAACTTGATGACTAGCTCGGTGGATTAGCGGGCGTGTCCACTGTCTAAACATTATTGGATGTACACGAAAGGAGTTATTCTTCCTCAAGTACTGAACATCGCAGAAACCTTACCAATAACAGAATTAGATGATAACCTACAGAACTATGAATCGAATCAGATCAACGGGATGGAAGTGCAAAACATTGATAGAATTAGAAGAGGTCGTATTTATAGTATGGTCTCGTAAAACCCCTTCTGAAGCATACCATGGGTGAATTTAAGAACGGGATTTGGGCATCTTTCTCGTATTAGACTCCATTTCTTCCAACTCTTTAGCGTTAAAGTAATGTGGTGCAACTTCGTTTAACCATTTCTCTTGGATTGGAAAGCAATTTCTCATGAACTCTTTACTGGTCAACACCAACTCATGATAAATGACCATCTTCGGTGGTGGTTTGACCTTGTGTAAAACGGATGATGGATGGATGAAAACAGCTTGGTTTTTCTTCACTGACTTGTAACTATCACCAGTCTTACTCAATCTGGCCGCATTTGGGAAGAAACCAGAGGTGATGGCCTTCTCGATGTTTGTATCGTTGTTCTTCACATCCTTCTCTTTCAAATGATTCTTAGACTTGACCAAAGTTTCAACACGTTCACAGAGTCTCTCCAATTGATCACGAACGTTTCTGGCCCTGGTTAGTGATTTGGACTGAAGGAAGTTATCACGGCACCATTGAGCAGAATAACCAGAATCTACCCATTGATTGTAGATCTCCAACAGTGTTAGATGATCACTCGACTTCGTGAATGCCTCTCTGGCACTATCGGCCAACAGCTTCTTATCCTTTGGACGATAAAATAGAGCAGCAGACTCTCCCAGCATGGCAATAATGGATAAGACATCATCTGTACAATTGTACTTTTCACTGGATAACAGCACCTTAGAGAGCATTGGATCAGTTGGGAACTCGGCCATTTGTCTACCCAGTTTGGTCAATTGGCCCTTAGCGTTCAAAGCACCTAAAGCGTACAGCAGTTCTAGTGACTTGATCAATGTGTCGCTCGATGGGGGATCCATGAAATCAAAATGGATAAGATCGTTGATACCCAATGACAACAGCAATAGTACAACACTGGCCAAGTTAGTTCTTAGAATCTCTGGTGTTGGATTGGCCGGCAATTCATTGAAGTATGCCCATTTCGTAAACAGTCTGAAACATTTCCCGGGACCAACACGACCAGCTCTACCGGCTCTTTGATCTGCTGAGGCACGGGAACAGGGCGTTACGACAAGACTTTCCATCCCTGTGCTTGGATTGTACACGTTCTCCTTCACGAACCCGGGATCAATGACATAGACAATCCCATCAATGGTGATGGACGTTTCAGCAATGTTAGTGGCAAGAACGACCTTACGGGCGTTTGGAGGTGTAGGTTCAAAGATCTTCTGTTGTAATTCTGAGGGCAAATTGGCATAGATGGGACAAATAATCATCTCTTTGATCCTTGATCCAAGTTTCCTGCAAGTTTCCTGTAAGTTCTCAGCCATTGACTCGATCTCATCTTGACCAGTTAAGAACACTAGGATATCACCTGGACCTTGTGATGTATGGATTTGGAACACTGTGGTGATAGCAGCATGGATGTAGTTGGCCTCTGGCTGTGTAGTGTAGTGGATATCAACAGGAAATCTTCTACCTGGAACGTTAAAGATAGGAGCACCGTCAAAATAGTTACTAAACTTTTCAGCGTTCATTGTAGCGGAGGAAATCAACAGTCTTAGATCAGGTCTGAACTTAGCAATGTCCTTCACTAGCCCAAACAGGATATCAGTGGATAATGTCCTCTCATGTGCTTCATCAATCATTAATGCAGAGTAGCCTTTTAGTTCAGGATCTGTCAGGAATTCTCTTAGAAGCATACCATCGGTCATGTACTTCACCACTGTCTTCTCATTCGTCTTGTTTTCAAATCTCACAGAATAACCCACTTCATGTCCCAGTCTCACACCCATTTCATCGGCAACACGAGCAGCAACAGACATAGCAGCAACACGACGAGGTTGGGTACACGCGACCATCATCCCATCTTTGGTATACCCGTCTTCGAACAAGAATTGAGGCAATTGAGTAGTCTTACCTGAACCGGTCTCACCCACAACAATGAGCACCTGGTGCTGTTTGATGGCTTCTAGAAGATGCTCACGGTATTGATACACAGGCAGTGACTTCCTCACTTCGTCAATTGACTTGATTCTGGCTTCTTCCTTTTCGATAGTGGCCTGTAGCTGTTTCTGTTCTTCGGTAAGGACGTTTCGATCGTCCGACAAGAATTCAATGTTTTGGCTCTCATCAAAAACATAATCGTACTCATCTTGACCAGGGGCAACAATCTCATCTGGATGAGCGATCTTGGACTTCTTAGCTTGTGCAACCTGTTGGTTTTCCCACTGATCATAATCTGATAGCACCTTCCCAACCTCTTTCTGTCTTGTGTACAGCACCTCTTCTTTCCTCTTCTTGTTCACCGTACCAGAGTCGTCATCCTGCAAAGTATATCCTTGGTCGAACTGAAGTGATCTCTTCTGCTTGATCAGATCCAGGACTTCTCTCTTGTGCCTTATCTCCTCTTGTTCTTTCCTCGTCAAGTTCTGCCAGCCGTACCTCTGAACATCGTCTTCCAAATCGGCAACTTCCTTCTCCAAAAGCACAAAGCGCTCTTCTTCTCTCTTTGTAAGGTACTTCTGTCTAGCAATAGCTCTCAGTTCGTTGATGTCACCGCTCAATGGAGTCTGATCTTCTTGATCTTCTTGTTTTGATTCATCAGACTCCTGCTGGCTCAGTTCTTGGTCTTTTGAGGCCAATTTTTCAGCGCTCTGTTCAACAACAAGCTCTTCATCGCTTTCACTGTCACTCTCCCACCGGCTGTCGTCCTTGACTCTCCTTTGTGTGTTCATTTGGTGCTTTTGCCCGCCAAAACCTAAGGCCACTGTTACCACAGAGACTTGAATTTTTTTGGTGCCAAACTTTTTCGAGGCGATAAAAAAATATTTTTTAAGCATAAGCAAAGTTCCTTAACCATCTCCAATCTCCTCGAGAAATTGCCGCTGTTTTTGGCCCACGACGATGCCCCAGGCCATCGACAACACACAGATCCGCCGCTCCTCGAGTGTCTCCTCGGCCCACCTGGGCCCTGCCGAGAGACGCGGCTCCAGAATCGCCCCAGCAGGCGACAGCTCCTTCTTCAAGGGCCAGCTGATAGAAGAAGCAGTCACTGATGAGAAAGATACATATGTGCCACCCTGGACTGAGCCCTACATCATCGGTGTCGCTGGTCCCAGTGGCTCCGGGAAGACCAGTGTCGCCTCCAAGATCATCCAGGAGATCAACACGCCCTGGACTGTGCTGCTATCCCTGGACAACTTCTACAACCCTTTGAACGAGGAGGAGAGAAACAGAGCCTTCAACAGCAAGTTTGACTTTGACCACCCAGACTCAGTGGACTTGGACCTGTGCTACGAATGTGTGCTGTCCTTGAAAGCCGGTAGAAAAACCCAGATCCCGGTGTACTCCTTCGAGCACCATGACAGAACGGATAGAACAATAACTATCTACGGTGCCAATGTCATCATTGTTGAGGGTATCTACGCCCTACATCACGAGAAGTTGAACTCCCTGATGAACATGAAGATCTATGTTGACACTGATCTGGATATCTGCCTGGCTAGAAGATTGCATCGTGATATCCTGTACAGAGGGAGAGATCTTGCTGGTGGTATTAATCAATGGAACACTTTTGTCAAACCAAACGCTGATAGATTCGTGAAACCAACTATGAAGAACGCCAACTTGATCGTTCCAAGAGGTTCAGAGAACACTATTGGTATCTCCATGCTGATTGAACATATCAAGAAACAACTAGTGCTGAAATCAGAGGCCCATCTGGACAAATTAGACAAGCTAACAGGGAAGAGTGAAGTCAATGAAGAGAGATACCCAAACTTGGCCCTATTAGAACAATCAAATCAATCGAAAGGTATCTACACTATCTTATTGAACAAGAAGACCTCCAGAGATGACTTCATCTTCTACTTTGATAGAATCGCACATACTTTGATCAACAAGGCCCTTGAACTGAATGACTTCGAACCAGTTGAGATCGTTACACCATTGGACAAGACACTGAAGACAGTAAGACCTTCAAACAACGTCATTGCCGTCAATATCATTAGATCTGGTGATTGCTTCATGCATTCCTTAAGAAAGACCATCCCTGAGATCGCCATTGGTAAACTACTGATCCAATCTGATTCGTCCACTGGTGAACCACAACTACACACTAATGCCCTACCACATAACATCGCTGAGTCCAATAACAAGATCCTACTAATGGATGCTCAAATTATCACTGGTGCCGCTGTTATCATGGCAATTCAAGTCCTGATCGATCATGGTGTTAAGCCTGAAAACATCACTGTTGTCACTTATCTAGCCAGTGAAATCGGTTTAAGCAGGGTGTTGAAAGCCTTCAACAAAGTCAGAGTTGTGGTTGGTGAGATTGGTAGACGTGAACAATTGGGTAAACAAACCTGGTTCAGACAGAGATTCGTCGATTCCATGTACTTTGGTACTTGAGAAATCACATATACATTAGCATACAAGTTTTTAGTAACTTCATTAAACAGTCATTCTACACGCTTGTAGCATCACCTCTCTTGAAGTAAACTCTTTACTACAGCTAGGACAGTTGACAATGCACATAAATAGTTATACGATTATGATGTGCTGTACACACATTTTGTCTATAATAGATCCTTTCTCAGAACCCAACGATTCTCATTAGGACGAACCCAACAGTGACAACGACCAAGTATGCAAAGATAGAAGAAGGAACACCACCGACGATGAAGTTGCCCACAGTCAAGTATCTATCACCGAAATCGTCCACTAATGAAATAGCAGTGACGTTAGGGAACCCAGAGGTGGGTAGACCCATGGCACAAGAACATAGGAATGCGGAAGCCATGATCAGTAAGTTTGGATGTGGGTCATCTAGAGCGGCACCGATTTCAGCGACTAATGGAACAATGATCAAAGCGGCAACGGTATGGGAGACAAAAGTGGCAACGACTAAGATCAGGGCACCAAATGTCAACATGATAGAGAACAGTGAGAAATCTTGCACTCTGATTTGGATTTCATGGGCAATTGTAGCTAATAAACCGGAGGAAGAGACACCTTTACCCAAAGCAATACCACCCATAGCCAACACAACAATTGTCCATAGGAAGTTATTGAAGTCTTCAGCGCTTAAGACACCGGTACCAAAGAACAATAGCATTGGGATGATGGATATGATACCCATTTCACCAAAGATACCTTGCAGTTGGTGAGCCAAACACCACAGTAAGATGGTAGCAATGGTGGTGATGGAGACGAACCATTGGGTCTTGGAGAATTTGTCATCAACGGTTCTAATACCGGCTAAGGTGATCTGTTCGTTGGATCTGAAGACCACTAGCAAGTATAACCAGACCAAAATCAGGGAGATAAAACAGACAGGGATGGCAACAGCAAACCAAACACCCCATGATGGTTGTGGATCCATCATACCGATGGAAATGATGTTTTGAGGTGAGGCAATTGGGGAAGCCATACCACCAACGTTAGAAGCCAAAGCGATACCAATGACCAATTGTTTACCAAACGCAGAGCCACGAGGCAGAGTTCTCAAGATGGACTGAATGATGGAGTAACATAACACTGGTGCAGCGACATTGGAGACCCACATAGACACGAACAAAGCGACGGCCATGATTGTTAACAAAATGACTTTTGGGTTCGTACCAGCCTTGGATAGGATCCATGTGGAAATGATCTTTGCAATGTTGTATTTGGATAAGGCAGCGGCTAAAGTAAAACCACCCAATAGTAACATGATGACTGAGGACCACATGGCACCAAGGATAAACTTGGAGGCTTCTTCTGGATCCAGTCTGGCACCCGATTCGTCTTTCAAGACACCAAGGACAACAATTAGCAATGGGACCAGTAATGAAGTAGCAAACAATGGGATGGTTTCGGTGGCCCATAGTAATGAAGAACAGATCAAAATGGCAAAACAGTTCTTCTGTTCAATTTCTTCAAATGGTGAGAATTTCAATAAGAATAATGTTAATGAGGTGATTATTGATAATTTTAGAGCATTCATATTGAAATAGGACTTCTTAGCCTCGGATTCTTCACCAACGACAACTTCTTTGGAGTTTCTGGCTCTGGCAACTGAAGCAGCTTGGGCCTTTCTTTCAAACCCAATCATGTCTTTCCACACAGTGTTACGTTCCCAAACAACGTGCTCTCTTAAGTGTAGTCTCAACTCTGATTTAGCGGTGTCAATTGAGCCGCTGGTGGCAATAGAGGCATAGGCTCTAGTGATTTCCTCCAATTTGTTCTTCAAACCTTCTTCAGTGGTTGGATTGAAGACATATGCATGCTTCAAGTTTTCTAGGTATTCACTTTTCAGTTTGGTGTTCAATGACTTGTCAAATTTCTTTAGAGCTTTAGTGAAACCAGTCTTGTTCAACTCGATGAATGATTTCAGTTCTGAGAGCTGGGTATATAGGGCAATGATTCTCTTCTTCAATGTGATTCTGATGTCACCAAGAACAGTGAAGCTATCTTTCATACCATCGAAATCACCGTCCCAGAATTCAGGGGCTCTAGAGCGTAGCAAATCTGAATTTCTTCTGGATCTGTTGTCCAATTGCACAGAGAAACTTCTTCTTTGTCTTGTCTGTGGTCTGAACGGTTGGACGCTTTCATCACCATCTGAGATATGGTCAGGGTCTTCACCGGAATCTTCTTCATCCTCTTCATTACTACGAACATCTGGCATCGTATCTGGGACTGATCTTTGGCGACTTATGGCATTGGTATCGTTTGATGTAGTCACGCGAACCTCTCTTTGGAAGTCTTCCAAGTCTGTGAGTAACAGTTGGTAATCTTCATGGGTAGCAGTTTCCTTCTCATGGTAGAACTTGTCAATTTTTTGCAATTCAGCGTCTAGAGCAGCCAGGAAGACCTTTGATGCGTCTCTTTGCTGGTGGGTGTCGTCTTGTGAGATCAGATAGGAGGTCTCTGGGTCACCTCTGTTGTTCCTTGTAGCAGCTAGGGACTCTCTTTGTAGGTTGTAGATAAGCTTTTTCAGGTTGGAGTACGCGATGTACTTGGAGGACCACTCCGGCACGGCATTGAACTGTAGCGAGTGGGAGAACTTCATGCCGAACTCGCCTTCTAAAGGAGATTGTATGTGGGTTGGAACTTGTCAAAGGCTGAAATGGATGGTTATCAGTTTTTTCAGAGTCCCAAATTTTCCAGTTGTATTTCGCGAGTCCCAAAGTTTGGCGTTTACTTTTTACAGTCCCACGTGAGCTCAACTGCTTTTAAGACCACTGGACAGCTCCTTTGGTCATTCTTTGGCGATTCCAGAGAAGATGCATGATCAGGAGCAGTCCAAGGACCCGTTTGGGTGCCCACCGTGTTGATTTCCCAACAAAGACACAGATCTGAGTCCCTCCCAAGCTTGCCCACTCCTAGACTCTAGTCCCAGGTGACGAGACTAGTCCTCACGCGAGTCCCGAGAAATTGTGGCAGAATCTCGGAATGTTCCGACAGTTCATCGGAATTCCGCATCTGGCCCAAAAAACTCAGATCAGATCAAATCCACAAAAATGAATTTTGAGCCGCAAAGAAATTCAAATCAACTTGACACAAAAATGAATTGTCCCCCTGGCGCTGGTGCCAAAAGTGTGATGATTTCCTGCACGGTCATCTACGAAGGCTCATTGCTAAGAGATCAACGGCTCCACGATGGAAAGTGCTAAGAACTCGGGCGCCCCCTCCGCCAACACACAGAACACAGAACTCAGCCAGAACTTCACAGAGTTCCTGGACGACGGTGCCGCCATTGAGAACCCAACCTCCTACATGCTAGACTCGGACGACGATGACGATGCTACAGGTTTCAGTGAACAATCCTCCATCAAAGTTAAGCCTGCTGGCTCAGCCTCCCCAAGAAACTCTGCTAAACCTAGAAGTGCCATCCCTGGTAACCTACGCTCTGCTGGTGCTCCAACTTCACCTGGCTTCTCTGCCAACTCATCCACTTTCAATCGTGTTGCTCTGAACTCTGTTCTTGAGAACACTACTGCTGCCACGGGAGTTCCTACTAGAGTTAACAGTACCAATGCCAGCGATGCCGGTTCGAGTCAATACTCAGAGGACAATGAAGGCCCAGATGACACTCTTTCTGAACAACAGACAGATCTTGAGTACACTCCAAATGCATACTTAAGAAACCAAGCTGTTAGTGCTCCACTTCTCCAGAACTACCACAGGAACCCAAACAACAAATCAACTGAGTTGGTGAGATCCAATGCCGGTATTGCTGCCCAAAGTGCTGCTCCATACAAGGTTGGTAAACCGGTCAAACCCTCGAGGCCAACTACACCAACTCACTCCACACTGCCCTCACCACTGCCCTCAGTATCAAGAGGTTCTTCTTTGATATTGAAAAACTATCAGAAAGGTTCTGGTTCAAAGCTACTGAGCTCTTCAAGTGGGGGTGTCTCAGCCCCAACTGCCTCAAGTCTGAAAAGTGAGTCAAAGGCTGATCCTTTAGGAGAATGGAAGAGTGGTCTCCCGGACAATCTAAAGGCTGATACTTCGTCCACTCATACCCAGGCTCGCTCTGAGGCTGTGGAATCTAAGATCACATCCAAGCCGAACTCGATTGCATCGCCACCTGTTGAGGTTGATGATCGTCAAAATTTGAAAGATACTCTTTTGAGAGGTCCTTCGTATGTCAGAGCTAAAGAAGATCTTGGATTGATCAAAACCACATTGTCTAGATCTAAATCTACGGTTTCCAAAAAGAATTCAGAATCAAATGATATACCTCCATTACTATTTGCTCAAGATAAAGAGAGTATCAGTCGTTCGCAAAGTGTGATGAGACAAATGATTTCAGATATCCCTTCAATTGACACGGGTAGCACTCTCCCTAATGCTGACGAGCTTTGGCATACCTCTACTGCCGCCAGACCTCCCAAGAGTGCGAAGTCCATCAACTTCAACAAAGAAACTGATATTTTCAACGAAGGCCCTGGAAAGTTGAAAGAAGATGAATCTGAAAAACTTATAGAATCCGAAAATGTGAAGAATGAAGCACCTGAAGATAATTTGGATGATACTATAGAGGAAGGTGCTAAAGGAGACGAAGAAGAAGAAGACAATGACGATGATGATGAAAACTTGGATGCATCCTCCAAATTCAACCCAATAACTCAAGAGACAGAGTTGAATTGCATGAAGGATAAAGAAAAGAAACCCAAAAAGGGCATTTTCCAGCTCAATACCCCTCCATTATTTAGGCAGTTCTATGTTGGAGAGAATCCAAAACTAAACAAAGCATCCGGTGGGAATTTTTGGAGCTCGAAGACAGGTGATATGTCGGTACGAATGAAAAAGGCAACCTTGGAGAAGTCACACTACATCATTATCTGGATACTCTTTGTTCTATTGATGGCTTCACTATGTACTCTTATTCCAATGGTTATCATCTACTCCAGAGGTACGAGCACTACGGTTAAAAACTACTTGGACAACACATCACCTGCTCATAGAAATGAGATTTTGAAAGATTATTTACTGGGAGCAAGTTCTCTTACTCCTGGTAAGTCGGTTGCAACTTCCAACTTCACACAAGTCCCATTGATTCTGCATAGAAACAATTCTGATTTTGATGTTATCATTCCAAACCTGTCATCAAGTATTGCTGGTATCACTAGTCTTGAACACATCCCAAAGAAGTACATGAAAAACAGCGAGATAAATTCTGTTATGAACAACACCGACCTAAGGAATGTCTTCTATGGTATTGATTATGCCCCAAGAAATGTTATCTATCCGATGTGTGGTGTCACTCGACATGATGTTATGTTGGATGTCGCCCTCTTGTCACAAGTGACGTCAAGAGTTAGAACTTACGGTACCCAATGTGATCAAGCAAAATTCGTTCTAGATTCTATTGACACATTGAAGTTGAACATGTCTTTGGCTCTAGGTGTCTGGATTGGGCCCAATGAAGATATCAATAGACAACAGTTGAATGACATGAAAAACCTTTTGAAGTCTTACCCTAGGAAGTACTTTGAAACAATCTTTATCGGTAACGAAGTTCTTTTCAGAGAAGATCAGTCAGTTGATAGTTTGGTCAAATACATCTATGAAACTAAGCATTTTGTCCAGAAAGTGTTGAAATGGGATTTACCTGTTGGTACTTCAGAATTAGGTTCCAAGGCTAACTTGAAGTTGATGAAAGCTGCTGATGTCTTTGGGTCAAACACTCACCCATTCTTCAATGGTGAGAGTGTTCAGGGAGCCAGTAACTGGGTTTATGACTTCATGAAATATCAAGTGGAACCTGTGAGAGCACAGATTGAAGATCCTGCTCAGATACCTCAAATTGTCATTTCTGAGGTTGGTTGGCCTTATCAAGGTGGTAATTATAACAATGCTGTTGCTGGTAAGAGACAAATGCAATATTTTTTGAACAACTGGGTATGTGAAACCAACAGTACGTATCCCTGGTATTATTTTGAAGCTTTTGATGAGCCATGGAAGCAAGTGTATCATAGAGAAGGTGCCCAGTGGGAAACTGAGTGGGGTTTATTTACAGCTGAAAGACAATTGAAAGATGGAATAGTATTCCCAACATGCTAAATGAACAGATGAAATAAGAGCTATTGAGTAGATATCCTCGTTTAAACTTTAGTATCGCGAAGAATGAACAACTTGTAATGAATCCATAACCAGAATAGACCAAAGCAACCAAACGACAATGAAATGTTAGCTAGTACCCACAGATCTGGGTATTGAGATGGAGGTTGAATGTAGAAATCGACAAAATGGATCACTGCAATACCGGTGTATGAAGCCAAGATGATAAAGATCCAAATCCAGTTTGAAGGTAAACCATGTCTCTTTCTCGTGTTTGAGCTAACAGGTGAGATAGATGGACCTGGGGTTAAGAACCAAGGTAGGAAACTTGGTGTCAAGAAACTCAAGTTACCCATCAACCAATTAGACAGTAGAAACACGGCACCATACTGTAATGCTAATCCATCTTTTTTCAACAAAGGCCATAAACTGAACAATGCGATGTTGTTTATCCATGAAACCATAGCAATGTCATCTGTATTGTTGGTGGAGTATAGCAATGTGATTGGCAACAAAGGGACCAGGATTGTCTTTTCATGGACCTGGAAACTGAATAGATAGAATGAAAATGAACAGGCGGCCAAAGCCCATGGTAGTAATGTCTTTTTCGGTTTGAAAAGGATCAAAAGACAGCTTGGTAAGAAACCCAGAGCTGTGAATGCCAATGATAGGAGTTGAAGTTGTTGTTGCTCAAGGATGTAGCGATATTTGATAAAGATGTTTGAGAAACACCAAAAGTTGGCAACTTTATCTTCAAAAATCCCACGAGCGAATGGGAAAATTCTGTGGATGGATTGCGCCAGGTTTTCTAGGTCGCCAAATAGTACTAATGGGCCGAACAATACCAAGAAAGTCAAAATGGTTGAGGCTGCGATCAGGAATAGTCTGAAGTAATTCACACGGGATAATAGTGCCTTTTGGGACCATGCGGTTTCAAAATCAAGACATCTTCCTAAAAGGTAGAAGAACACAATTGGTGAGTAGTATAATGCCATTTGTTTGAACCCCAACGAAAGCACAAAGAACACGGAGGCTAGGATGTAATTGTCGTATAGTAGATGCACAATGGACAACAGCGTGAACCCTAACATCACTGAATTGTACTGGAAATGGCCATGATCGATGATCATCAATGAAGGTTGGAATAATATGGCACTGGCAACGATGGTTTGATCAATTGGTGATTGTTTGATGGTCTTACCGTTCCATCTTGCGAATCTGAACACACCAGGGATGTATACTATCACTTCACTCAAGATGACGGTGAATCTCATGAATGATTTCAAGGCAATGGACTCAGCACCACGTGATGCATCCAATGCAAACCAATCTTTATTAATCCAGGACCCTAATTTACCCAATGCCCAAGAATGGTAGGCTGTCAAAGGTGGATAGTCCAACCCCCAGTACTGTAAATCATACCAATACCATTTGGAAATAGGCAAATGTTGAGTGATCTCTAACCAGTGTCTTTGAGCCTCAAAGTCACCAAACATAGGAGGTGTACCAGCACCTGAGTATGAGCCGAACCCAATGGCTGATCTGATGATGATGGCAAAGATCACAACGATGTACCTGGCGGCCCATTGATTCTGAGCTTTTCTGAACGGCGACAGGAAATCATAGATGGAGGAGCCATAAAAGAGCAAACTTGGGTCTGGCTTTGGCTTCGCCTGATACTTCTTGGACGACATGTTTTCAGAACGAGTACAAGGATGATTGAAGTCTTTTTAGGCAACGACAGAGAGAAACGCATACAACAACAAGCTGCTTCGTTTATTATCATTTTCGAAATCCGAAAATCCGCCTTATAGTGGCCCTACCATTTCCATGTATTCCGGCAAACAAAAATTCCCAAAATTGCAAGATCTGTTCCTCGTGGCCCAATGGTCACGGCGTCTGGCTACGATTTAAGTAGTTACTTCTGCAACCAGAAGATTCCAGGTTCGACTCCTGGCGGGGAAGATCGTCTTTTTTGCCAAATTTTTCTTTTTTGATATAATGGGTACCTTGGGTTCTTCCTTTTTAGCATTTCTGTGACCAGAAGGCTCTACTCTATCACATAGGCTTGCTCTTTGCTCCACTGAGCTGTTCCCCCGCTATCGCGTATTTTGTTCTCATTAGGCAGTCGGGATTAACCGTACGTTAGATCTTTGCGAGTTTTTCCGATGCATGAAATTTTTCAATTTCGTGGAGAAGTTGACGTGCAGCGGATGTTCGTGTTGAAAAGTCGCTTGAAGGGTGGTTTGGGGTGTGAACTGGGTGATTAAGATGTGTCCAGCAGATACATATACTTCTGTTCTACCTGATGCTTCTCTCCCCTTCTTTTATAACCCAAAAATGGCTGTTTTGTATCCATCAAAAGCGCCAGATCTGGCTACGGATTTTAGCAGCTTCTCGAGGAGTCATGAAAAAAAGCTGTCACACTTCAGCGTCAAATCACAGTTGAGCCTCACCGAGAATCGCAGGAGTGACTGCGACTTTGTGGAGTGCGCCAGTGGACGTGGTTACAGTCGCTGGCCACTCACTCAGTTACCAGTTAAACAGCTGGAGTCTATCATTGTGACTCGAGACTGGACATAAATACTCACCGTCCACAGGACCCCTAGAAAGACCCCGAAAACTGCGTTTTCTCTCTCCAGGTCAGTTTCCAGTGGCGGCTGGCCCCAGTAGTGGCCCCTCTGTTCCCAGTTTTTCCGGTCCAGCCTCTGTCTAGGCCCTGTCCGGATTTATAACCACGCCGATGCTTGAGAGGCCCAGATTTCGTTGCGGCCACGTTTTTTCATTATGTCGAAGAATGAAAAAAGCTCGAAATGAGTCAAGAACTTTCCATTCTCTTCTTTCTCCACCAGTCTCTTCCTCAGAACTACTTGCACAAATGTCATCAGTGAGTACCCTTCGGCCTCCACAGGTCTGCCAGTGCCATTCTGCGGGAAAACCTTCTTCCAGGGCGTCCAATCTCCACTCATTTTGGTCCACTACCGGATAAATTTTCACACATGGCACAAATGAGAACGATGAGCTGGAAAGAACGCACGGAAACCGGCGATAAATGGGCACACTTGAGGCTTCTCAGAAGTCAGACGGTGTGGATCTAATGGCTCTTGTCTCTGTCACTTCTGCTTTCTTTCTCCTGCTTCTCCCCTGTTCCCCAGAGCATATCGGCAGACCAACCACAAAAGCACATTACTAACAATGACTGTCAAGGCCACCCCAGCTCCAACTGAACTAGAAGATTTAAACATTGCCGGTTACGACCCACTAGTCTCCCCAGCTCTGCTACAAGCCGAAGTCCCAGCTTCATCTGTCTCCATCAAGACCGCTGTCAAAGGTAGACAAGACGGTATTAAGGTCATCAAGAAAGAAGATGACCGTCTATTGGTCGTTGTTGGCCCATGTTCCATCCACGACGCTGACGCTGCCCTAGAATACGCTGACAGATTGAAAAAACTATCTGACGAACTAGAAGGTGAACTTGTTGTTGTCATGAGAGCTTACTTAGAAAAACCAAGAACCACTGTCGGTTGGAAAGGTTTGATCAATGATCCAGAATTGGACTCCACTTACAACATCAACAAAGGTCTAAGACTTTCAAGACAGTTGTTCGCTGACCTGACCAACAAGGGTATCCCAATCGGTTCAGAAATGCTAGACACCATTTCCCCACAATTCTTGTCTGATTTACTATCCTTCGGTGCCATTGGTGCCAGAACCACGGAATCCCAACTGCACAGAGAATTGGCCTCCGGTCTATCATTCCCAATCGGTTTCAAGAACGGTACTGATGGTACTCTAGACGTTGCCGTTGACGCTGTCTTGGCTGCTTCCCACGCCCATCACTTTATGGGTGTCACCAAACACGGTATTGCCGCCATCACCTCCACCAAAGGTAACGAAAACTGTTTCGTCATTCTAAGAGGTGGTAAACAAGGTACCAACTACGATGCCAAATCTGTCCAAGAAGCCAAGGCCAAGTTACCAGAAGGTGGTGTCTTGATGGTTGACTGTTCTCACGGTAACTCCAACAAGGACTACAGAAACCAACCAAAGGTCTCCAAGGCCGTTGCTGAACAAGTCGCTGCTGGTGAAGATGCCATCATCGGTTTGATGATTGAATCCCACATCAACGAAGGTAAACAATCCATCCCAGCTGAAGGTAAGGCCGGTTTGAAATACGGTGTCTCCGTCACTGATGGTTGTGTCGGTTGGGAAACCACCGTTGACATGTTGAAGGAATTGGCTGAAGCTGTCAAACAAAGAAGAGCTAAGAAGGCCTCTGCTTAAGCTTACCCTTTTGCTCTTTTACTTATTGTTAATCTGTTGATGTGTTGTTTTTTTGCCTCCAGTTTGTCATGTTTCTGTCCATAGTTGGTGAATTGGATACTGTGTATTTATAAATCGCTTATAAAAATGAAGATAAACTCGTTAGTTCCAACTGTAGCTGAATGTTCTTTCATTGCGTATTTCACTCTTAGTTTATGTATTTTGACTCCATAATTTAGCGTAGCCCCAATTTCTTAGCGGTCTGGAAATTTTCACAAAATGAGTCAATCGGAAAATTGAAGATAAACTCATCGATCTCCAGATTACTTCCCACTTTTAACACCAATTTCCCATTCAACACTCAATCGAACCATGCCAGAAGTCGTGCACATCATCGATGTTGAGAGTGGTAACCTGCGTTCTCTGCAAAACGCCATCGAACACCTTGGTTATGAGACAAAGCTAATCAGAGACTCATCTGACCCAGAACTGTTAAATGCCACCAAGTTATTCCTTCCTGGTGTCGGTAATTATGGCCATTTCGTCAAGCAGATGAACGACAAGGGCTTTGAGAAGCCTATCAGAGAATACATCGCCCAGGGGAAGCCAATCATGGGAATCTGTGTCGGTTTACAAACTTTCTTCGCCGGGAGTGAAGAGAGTCCTGGTGTCAAGGGTCTAGGCCTGATCGACTTCGATCTGAAGAAGTTTGACTCGAAGGATAACGATAAGAGCGTCCCTGAAATCGGCTGGAACTCTGCTTATCCTTCTGGCGATAAGGTTCTGTATGATATCGATCCAAATAGCCGTTATTACTTTGTCCACTCATACGCTGCCATTATTGATGATGCCCTTGAGAAGGACCTGTTGACCAAAGGCTGGGAACTGGTCACTACTAAGTACGGTAATGAGAAGTTCATTGCTGCCGTGGTGAAGGACAACATCTTTGCCACTCAATTCCACCCAGAGAAATCAGGTACTGCAGGTCTGAAAGTCATCAAGGCCTTCTTGGAACAAAAATCACATTCACCAATCCCAGAGATAGTATCCCCTAACGATGGTTCCAACAACGGGTTGACGAGAAGAGTCATTGCTTGTCTGGATGTCAGAACTAATGATAATGGTGATTTGGTCGTCACTAAAGGTGATCAATACGATGTTAGAGAGAAAGACGCTGCCGGTGGTGATGTTAGAAACTTGGGTAAACCGGTGGAACTAGCGCAAAAGTACTATGATCAAGGTGCCGATGAAGTGACATTCTTAAACATTACGTCCTTCAGAAACTCTCCAATTGCAGACGCCCCTATGTTAGAAGTGCTGAAACTGGCAGCAAAGACCATTTTCGTCCCATTGACCGTTGGTGGTGGTATCAAAGACGTTGTTGACCCTGATGGTACCAAAGTCCCAGCTTTACAAGTCGCTGGTCTTTACTTCAGAGCTGGTGCTGACAAAGTGAGTATCGGTACTGATTCCGTTGTCGCTGCCCAAAAATACTACGCCAATGGTGGTCAAGGCGATGGTACTTCCCCAATTGAAACTATCTCAAAGGCCTATGGTGCCCAAGCTGTTGTCATTTCTGTGGATCCAAAGAGAGTCTACGTTGCCAAACCAGAAGACACGAAGAACAAGACCATCAAGACTGCATTCCCTGGTCCTAATGGCGAAGAATACGTCTGGTATGCTACCACTATTAAAGGTGGTAGAGAAACCACTGACTTGGGTGCTTATGAACTGGTCCAGGCTTGTGAAGCTCTAGGTGCTGGTGAAATTCTATTGAACTGTATTGACAAGGATGGTTCCAACTCTGGTTTTGACTTGGAATTGGTCAACCATATCAAATCTGCTGTCTCTATCCCGGTCATCGCATCCAGTGGTGCTGGTAAGCCTGCCCATTTCACTGAAGTCTTTGAAAAGACTCCAACTGATGCAGCTTTGGGCGCTGGTATGTTCCACAGAGACGAGTATTCTGTTGGCGATGTCAAAGTTCACTTGAGAGAGCAGGGCTTCCAAGCTAGAATTGACGATAAGGCCTTATAGATAAGAGATGTTAACTACTGTTCTGGAAACTACCGAATGGTTATAAATAATAAACCGTAACTTTTTTATTTGGGGACCTATACACATAAAATACATAAAGTTTTCTTCCCTTCTAGGATGTCATGAATAATTCTTGGAAGTTCAACGTTCATTCTTCGTCTTCCAATTTGTCTTCTCTCTTATCAGCTTCTTCGTCAGATAGTTTAACACCACCACTGATGGAGAATTGACCACCGGCACTGATAGACAAGATGTTGTGGTTTTCGGTGGCAGTGTTTTTGATTCTGGTTGGAGTCTCAACATCTTCACCGGCTGGACCTTGACCAAGGGCATAGGTTTCACCGAAACCCCAGGAGTAGACAACACCATCTTCTGAGATGGCTAATGAGTGGTGAGGCCCGACAGCAACGGCTCTGGCCTTTGGAATCTTTTGTAATCTGGTTGGAACTGGCACTGATCTTGGGTTGCCGTGTTCATCAGTGAATGTTTCTTTTGGTAGGTCGGCCTTTGCGATACCAATTTCAAACATATCGTATCTACCAAAGGTGTAGATTGAACCGTCTTCTGATAGGGCCAAAGTGTGATGTTCACCAGCGGCGATTTTTGTGATTTTCTTGTCTGATAGAGCAGTGACTTCAGTTGGAACGGTGACGATATCACCATCTTCCAAGTCTGATGAGATACCACATTGACCGAATTGGTTCAAACCCCAGGTTAAAACTTTACCGTCTTGGGTGATGGCAAAACAGTGGAATTCACCTGAGGCAATGTAGACAACGTCAGCTAGACCGAACTCTCTTGGTTCTAGAGTTCTTAGTCTGTTACGTTCTAGGATTTTTCTACCCAATTGGAATTGTTGACCATTACCCCAAGCATAAACAACACCTTTGGCATCTAGGGCTAGAATGTGATCTTTACCACCGGCTAATTGAACAACGTCTTTCAATTCTTCAATCTTGACTGGAGTCTTTTGGATTTCAACATCACGTCTGAAACCAAGGATACCTTCGTTACATCTGAAAGTACCCCAAGCATAAACTTCACCATTATCGAATAGAACAGCGGATAAGTTATCAGTGGCAGCTAATTGGACGACTTTTAGACCCTTTGGTAGGCCTTCGACTTTACCTGGAGTGGATTCGGCTTCGTTTAGATCACCATCTTCATCATCACTTTCAGCATCGTCCATATCTTTCAAGTTTTCCTTAACATTTGAGGTGTCTCTAGCAAGGACAAAACTGTCGTTACTACCCCAAGACCAGACATTGTTGTTTGCGTCTAGAGCTAAGGTATGCATACCACCGGCAGCGAAGTCAACAATACCCAAATCCTTTAAAAATGGGTTCAATCTTGGTCTCTTCACTTCTTTGGTCTTGGCTTCTGGACCTAGACCCAATTCACACATGGAACCGGTACCCCAAACGAAGACATCTAGCTTAGTTGATTTTGGCTTTGGGATTTCATTGATCTTTGGTAAGTGTCTGAAAGAGTTCAATGATCTACCAGTGTGTCTGGCTCTCTTGACGGATCTGGCGGTTTCACCGTCAGCTGTACGCTTTCTGTCCAGTTTAGCCATTGTGATTGACTATGTGCAACTGTTTGACTGTGATTAAGCTTGAAGGCAAATGAGAACCACTTTAATTACATGTTGTGATGCAAAATTGTAGGTGCTCGAATTGATTTTGTGGCCAAAAACGGTAAGTTCCGGTTTCACGTGACTCAAAGTCGGAGATGAGCTGCTTATGTAATCTCGGAAAAAATTCTGGCTATGATAGAAAAAATTTCTGTGACAAAGGGAAGTGCATCAGACACAATTGATTCGACCAGATCACGATGGGTAAAGCTGCTAGAAGTAAAGACCAACCACTGCGTCATGATCCTCTATATAAGGATCTGACTACCCAAGGTGGTAACTTGAGAACCAAGGCCAGAGGTAAAAAGAAGGAGGAAAAGAATGAAGATGAAGAGTTCATTGATAGTGCCAGTTCTAGAAAGATTCTGCAGCTAGCTAAGGAACAACAAGAAGAACTAGAAGAAGAAGAAAGACAAGAATCTAGAGGTCAAGGTTTCTCTTTTGGTTCCAGATATGTTGAAGTTGAAGAAGAAGAGGAAGATGATGAAGAAGACTACGAAGGTATTTCAGACTTTGGTGGTTCTGATGAAGAATACGAAATTGACGAAGAAGAGATCGATGAAGAAGATGCTAAACTATTTGAACAGTACCTACAGCAATCAAGAGCTGCTAATGAATTCAACTCTGATAACGGTAGTTACAACCTGGCCGATAAGATCATGGCCTCAATTAGAGAGAAGGAACAACAACAATTACAAAAGGAACAAGGTATACAGAAACCTGTCGATGCTGTTCTACTACCACCAAAAGTCATTGCTGCCTATACCCAAGTGGGTCAAATCTTATCCACATGGACCCATGGTAAACTACCAAAGTTATTTAAAGTTATCCCATCTTTAAACAACTGGGAAGACGTTCTATATGTCACCAACCCAGAAGCCTGGACTCCACATGTCGTCTATGAAGCCACCAAGCTATTTGTTTCTAACTTGCATTCCAAACAAGCTGAAAAGTTCGTTGAAAGTGTGCTGCTAGAAAGATTCAGAGTCGACATTGAAACCTCAGAAACCCATTCATTAAACTACCACATCTACAGAGCCCTAAAGAAATCCCTATACAAACCTGGTGCTTTCTTTAAAGGTTTCCTATTCCCATTAGTCCAGACCGGTTGTTCAGTCAGAGAAGCCACCATCGCCGGTTCTGTTGTTTCAAAAGTCTCCATCCCTGCATTACATTCCTCCGTTGCATTAAACTACCTACTAAATCTAGAATTCACCCCAGCCACAACTGTCTTTATCAGAATACTTCTAGAGAAGAAATATGCCCTGCCTTACCAAATTGTTGATAACTTGGTCTTCTACTTCATGAAGTTCAGAATCATCAAAGATGACGGTATGGTTGATGAAGATGAAGAAAGAAGAGCTAAGAAACTTGAACTACCTGTTGTGTGGCACAAAGCCTTCTTGGCATTCGCTCAAAGATACAAGAACGATATCACTGAGGATCAAAGAGATTTCCTATTGGAAACTGTTCGTCAAAGAGGTCACAAGGATATTGGTCCAGAAATCAGAAGAGAACTGTTGGCTGGTACGGCTCGTGAACCACCTGCTGAAGAGCAAGAAAAGACTATGGTTGATGCCTTTTAGATGATCTGTGTTTTATAATGTTAATGTGTACACTAGAGTTGCTTAATAGTCATGCATAAAGAAAATAGATGTAGGATTTTTATGTTCTATAAACAAGTTTCGTAAATTTCATTAATCATAAACTTCTTCGTAATTCACGTTGATAAATAAGGTGGAGAAGATGTATTCTTCACCTTTCATGTCATAAAGTGGGAGGTGTCTGTAACCTTGATTCAAGTTTTGTAATCTGCTGCAGTTCACGGCAAATGGAATATCACCTGTCTTCACTTGAAACCTGATGAAATCCAAGCCGTTAGAACTCTTCAGTCTACCTTCAAATCTGTATCTCCAAGTTGGATTGAAACCATTTGAGTAAATGGCCCTCGTGGTGAAGAAACTGCTAGGTGTACGGAATTTTTGGCCATCAGTAAGATCTATAACAAGCATACCATCAACTAAAGATGACTCAACAAGTTCAAAGTGGATGTAGGGACTCAAGACATCTTCAGGTTTAAGTTCTGCCGGCCTTGGTAACAGCTGTGCTGAAATGACATCAATTTGGAACTTGATAGTCTTTGGTGGTGTATCCTTCAGGAATTTAAACTTGACACCAGGAACTGTGTTTCTCAGACCAGCAGGTTTTAGTTGATAGCCGCTCTTATCACCGACGTTGAACATGGCTTCGTTGATTTGCTGACCAAGATCATAAGTTTGCCAGTTGGTAGCCACCATCTGTGCACCATGCTCCCAAAACTTGATAGGAATGAAGTTTGTGGAGTTTAGCCTGTACCCGGATGGATAAACTCTCATGAAATAGGTTCTGTTGTGCTTCTTAATCAAATACTTCTTTTCTGTATCTTTGATCATGCTGTTAAAGTTTCTCTCGCTGAAGGAAAAGATGTGGTTGATGGTCTTGGATTCAGGTAGTGAGAAATTGATGAACTTCAAACCTGAGGCATAAATACCTAATTCACTGAGTTCTGGGATAATCTTGACTTGCTTCTTGCTCTTTCTGGTTGTTTCCTTGGAAGCTTCTGGATCTTGATCTGACTCTTCATTTGCTGTGGTTGTGGTGGAACTTGAAGTGACAGAGCTTTGGGATCCCGAGGATATGGAGTTTTCAGAACCATCAGATATCTTAACTTTGACCAAGATCTTATGTTTCAACTCCTGAGGACTTGGTAATCTAAAGACATTGGTCATCAGAGGCTTTGTCAGCAAAACATCACCAAAGACCTCAAACAACAGCTCTCTGATAGTATGCTGGTATTCAATCTTGCAATGGATTTCAAAGGACAAGAACAAAGGAAACGGTGACATGATGAAGGCATATTTTCTCACAGTTTCAAGCACATCACGAACAGGTAACGAACCGGTCAATTTCCCATGTCTAACCACTGGACCCTGATCACCATCCCAGATATCAATTTCAATAGAACGACAACCACGCTGCAAGACCTTGATGTAGCCCTCAATGGATATGGACTTCCCGTATTGACGACCGGTTAGATAAGTGTTATGAGACGATGAGATAAAATATTCGTTCAATGGCTTTGTGTAGTCCTCCACAGATGCTCTGATGGGTGTTAATAAAGCAGAGGTCAGGTAGTTGGTAAAATCATCAATATTGAGGTAATCCAGTCCCTTGGAATACTTTTGAAACCATTTTCTTAGAGTATCTGTTGTCTCGTGTTGCTTTTGCTTGGTCTCTATGAAGTTGGAAAACTGTCTAAAGGTCATCTTGGTGTCATTATTAGTGATTTCATTGAAAATATCTGTGATTTCAGGTCTTGATTTCAACTGCTTGACAAATTTTTGGAATTCTTCAAAGGATAGAAGCCCACTCTTATCGGTATCATTTTCGTTGAATACTTTCTTCAAATACTTTTCGTCACAATTGATGTGAAGCCTCTTGGTCAATTTCAAGATATCATCAAATCCCAAGCTCTCTTTGTTATTGTTGTCCTTTGAGATATAGTTCTTCCAATGAATATTAGCGAAGTTCTCACCGGGTATGGCCAAGTACTTCATCATCTCTCTTCTTCTGTTGACCAGCTTGTTCAAAGTGGCAGTGAATAGCTGTAAATCATCTTTGGTCTGAGCAATCACATGCAACGCCTTCAACTTGTTTGAGTCCAGATCGTGATAGATAAACGAAGCCCATCTATCCTCGACTTCTTTTGAGACACCGTACTCTTCTCTGTAGTTCTTTGCCTCGGCGCCTGTTCTTATCTCTTGGATCTTATCAAGACTCATCTTCTTGCCATTATTCCAGGTAACAAGCGCTCTAGGAAGATCGATCTTGAAGATCCGCTGGACCTTCTTCTTTCTGGTGACTCTTATCAGTGGTAGACCGTTTATCAATGTCTCTGGTAGCTCTGGACTTTCAAGTAGCGTCTCCTCAGTCGCCTCTAGTGATAAGACAGCGGCGTCAAGGTCTTCATCGCTTGGGACATAGTTGAAGTTAGGAGATTTGAGGAGTTCATCGTAATTCTTTGTCAATGGACCCTCTGTAGGCGAGTTGGGCTGTGAGTCGGCAAATAGGCCCTTGTATGTCTTCTTGAGCCTGTTCTTGATGGAAGTTGTGACATCGGTGGTCAGCTTGGGACTGGTGGGGATCTTGGAGGAGATGTTGCTGCTCACGTTGGAGATGACCTTCTTGACAGGGGACATGGACAGTGAGGTGGATGACGAGTTGGCGGAGAGCTCGCTGGGCGCCGAGTCGTTGGTGTTGGAGCTGCCCTTGCGTAGCATGGAGTAGTGTTCTGTGATGGAGTTGGACTTCGTCCTCACCAGCGACGCCGGCGTCTCGTCCGAGTCCACTTCGATCTTGGGCAGGGACATCTGATGAGTATGTGTGTGTAATTGAGTGCCTTCTTGCAGACTTTAGTGGGCTTTTTTGGTGGAAGTTGGAGAAGATCCACCTATGTGCCACTTTGGAGGTTGATAACTTTTTTGAAAAATTGACAACAATCAGTAAACAAAGCCTTCTCCACCAAACACTGCCACCAGAAAATCCACACAGATCGCCACGTAAGAAATGTCCAATCCTGTCAGTCCTGAGTTCAATTCTGCCACGCCGTCGTCCCCTTCGCCAGGCTCTTCAGCGACACCCTCAGACAACCAGATCTCCTTCAAGAAACCGATCAAGATCAAGAATGAGTTGAATGAGAAGAGACGTAATGCATTGAAAGATTACTACAAGCTGAAACAGCAGCAACAGACGTTACAGAAGGAGACAGAGTCTTTAGAGAAGAAGGTTGAGACACCTACAGCTAACGATGACGAAGAGGATGAGAATGATGACATGGAACTGGCGTTGAATGAAGGTCGCCCTGTGGCTGATATCGATTTGATCAATTCTGACTTCAAAGACATCTTGAAGGACACCAACAAGCTCACTACAAGCATCAATTACATTAACTCATCTATCAAGAGTATTATTCATAACAACTACTACGAATTGATCAGATTAAACGATTTCCTAAAGGAGTTGAACGATATTGATTCTACAATCGGTCAAAAGACAGCACAATCATCCAGAAGAAACACATTACTAGATTCATTCTCAACTTCTAAACCTGCTGAAGAGATACGACCAACAACTTCAGAAACTGCTAACAATTTCCAAAAGCTGACTGAATTGATGGATAAGATTGAACTGTTGGATAAGAAGGACTATTCTACCAAGACAACCACACAGGCGCCTACAATCGATGAATCCATAACCAGCTTGTTAAACACATCCAACAAGGACAAACAACAAGTAAAATCTCAATTGAAGCCACTTATAGAAAACGTGAAGAAGGCACAAGGCCAGCCAAGTCTCATACAACAGTTGGAAAAAATCCTACATGACCTCTAAAAGTTCTGTTAGCATTGGCTGAGCTTTTATTAGTATACATCATGACATAAACATCTTAATCTTTCTTCAAATCGAAGTATCTAGTTTCAACACCATCTTTGGTGACGATTAGGATCTCTAGACCATCACCGACGTGGATATGTCTTTCGGTGGCTGAACTGAAGGCGTCTCTGACTAATTGGATGACTTCGTCAAGTGACAAGTACTTCAATGGTTTCTTCACCGTCCCGTTTGAGTCTGGTTCGTATTGGTTTTTGAAATTCACTTGGTTATCTAGGAAAGGCATGATCAAATCAGCAGCAGCACCACCGGCTCTACATTGTTCTCTCTCGTAAGAGCCCACAGGGTCAAAACTGTAAACTGAACCTTTACCTTCCTCATCTAGACCGGCAATGATGGTGTGAACGTAGTATGGGAAGAATCTCTTACCGTAAAGTAAGTGTTGTATGAATCTAGCAGCAGAGCTCAATGTTAGCTTCTTGTTGTGGTTGAAATGGTACCAAGTCAATTGGTTCTTGAATCTGGAGATCAGGGCGTTGGCGTCAGCGGAGAACCCGTTGGCAGATACCACGATGTTGTCACCGACATCGAAGACCTTTGGCTCGTAACGGGAGTTGATGGAGTAGCCCACAGTGTGTCTGGTGTCACCTGCCAGGACAGCGAAGTCCTCGCCGGCAATCCCCAAAATGGTACCACCACTGTCGCTGTATGGGTTGAATCTGTGCTCAATTGGCGTGGCCTGTGCCTCTGACTGGTAGCCGGACTTCACTTGTGCGGCGCTCATGGTTCGTTGGCTGAGTATCTGCTGTGTCTGGTGAATCGCCACTAGCATTTCAATTTTGTTGATTTTGGCGTACACTGTAAATCCACAGAACGAGTTCGCGGGTTGGCTTAAGGGGAGGGTAATCTTTTGACATGGTGTGAATAATCTGCAATTTGCAGGCCTTCAGGGGTAGTAGAGGTAAATCTAAAGAGCTCACTAGAGTATTAGACCTCTCAAGTATGGTACTATCCTTTCAAACTTCCAATCAAACTGCTCTAGTTGTGATTTTTCTTAACTTCTGTTTAGCCTTCCATAGTAAATTTCCTCCGCGGCATTTCCGACGGCGAAAACTCGATATTTGAAAATCGAGGATCATGAACTTCAAAATTTCAATTCAATTACTTATCAACTTCCCTCAATTTTTTTTTGCGCCGCGCGCCCGGCGCCGGCGACAGCGTATAAACCCACTGTAGCGATAGCTACTGCTATGATTCATCATCCAGAAAGTTTCGGGGACTTCAGAATTTGTTAGCGCTGAGTTATTACAAATTTAAACCATTTCGTCAAGTCTGGCGCGGTCTGAGATTTAATCCGAGATCTGGTCTATATTAAGAGCCTCAGAATCTGGTGTGTTATATTGAAGGTAGTTAGCACCTCTGGGATTACGGCTGTAAGTTTCAAATCAGTTTTCGATTCCTGAATTCTACGGTTGGCTCAAATTTAGAGCCATTGAAGTAAATGCGTTCAAGCCCTTGATCTACCAAAGTTTTCCGAATTCTTACACTAACTTAACGAAGGCGTACATTAGGCATGATCATAAACACTCTATACTAAACATTTTCCTTGATCGTGTCCACTTTTTCCAAAGGGATACCAACGTCTTGATCTGCTTGCTTTGCAATTTGACTCTTTGGTAGTTCATCGATACTCTGTAACCCACGATCTTCGATGAAACAGGACATTATTAGACAAACACCCAGCAGTGGGATCCATAGAACAAAGACCAATCTTATTGATTTCATGAATAACTTCTTAGTTTGAAGAATGATCCTTTCATCGTTCATGATTGCTCTTAGATCCACTTTACTGTTCAAGTTCTCCAACAGGAACTCTCTCTGTGCATCAGTGAGGAAGTCAGCAGAGTTCAATTCTGATTTCAATTTGTTAGAGTAGATCAATGAACTCACAGCAACACCGATAGCATTACCCATTGCCCTGAAGACGTTTCTTGTGGTCACCACAACGGATCTATCGTTCTTCAAAGCTTGTGCTTGGATAGCGACGACTGAAGGTTGGAATGTGAACCCGATGCCAAACCCATTCACAATCAATATTAGAACATTAGCATAGATCGGAGTATTAACGTTGAAGATCAGCATTAAACAGGCACCGATAAACCACACTGAATACCCCGTTATCAACACCTTGTTATAGTTCTGGATCCTACTGATCAAACGCCCAGCATTCAATGAGTTTAAAGCTAATGGTAACAAGGCACAAACAGACATAGCAGCTGTCTTAACGACACCAAACTCTCTAATGATAGTGAAGTAATTAGGCAAATAAAAAACCAGTGATTGAAAGACCAAACCGTACATTATACTCTGAATCAATACATTTGCGACACCGGGGAACTTGAAGATTCTCAATGGGATAGTTGGGATCTTGGACCATTTCCATTCGACAACGATGAAGGATACGAGTGACAGAGCAGCAAGAATGAAGAAGATTATTGTCTTTTTATCACTCCAGTCCCATAGGATACCACCACCGTTCAAAGGTAATAGTAAGAACACTAGGAACAGAGTGGACAATGTGAAGCCTGGGTAGTCAGTATATTTGTAAATCTCTCTTTTGCTGAGTTTAGAGGAACTTCCCGGTAATGAGAAGAAGATACCTATAGCACTGATCAATACCAATGGAAACATGAAGTAGTAAAACCCACGCCAGGTCTTCTTTGTATGAAGGATGAAGGCACTCATTAACAATGGACCTGCTGAATCACCGATACCCATGCCAATACCCAAAATACCTTGGAACGTTGGTCTCTTGTCAAACGGAACCAGATCAGTGACGATTAGAATCCCTAGTGAGTTCACACCGGCAGAACCGATACCCACAAGGGCACGAAAGATGTATAGTTGCGTACCTGTCTGTGCAAACCCGCATGCAAACACAAAAGTTGCAAATAAGAAGATTGAGCCCAAAAGGATGTATTTCCTACCGAACAAATCAGCAAAACGTCCCAGAAGGACTGTGAACACCGTCAATGTGATCCCATAGGAAGTACCGACCCATTGGATGGATTTGGAGGAGTCTAGGTCCTTGGCCATGTATTGGACAGCAATGGAAGTAGCTGCATTGTCAATGGTACCGGTGCAAACGACGAATAGAAGGGACGCCATGGCGATGTAGAGTCTCTTAGTGGGCAGGTGATTGTCATGATTGTCTAGTTTCTTTTCAAGTTCTGTGACATGGAAGGAGGAGTATTTGTTCTTTATGAGTGGCCGAGTAGCCGAAGAGGGCTGTTCTGTGGCCATGACTGTGTCTTGATAGATATCAGAGTGGGTTTTGTGAGTAGCTTGTCGAGGTTTGTTGGGGTATGGTGATGGTTTACTTTTTTTCATGTCACTCTGAAAAATTGTGGATAGCTGCAGGCTTTAATTACCCGATACGGCCATTCATGCGAAAGTTCGTCCGGAGAGGGACTTAATGAAGGTTACGAGATAAGAGCTAAAGAGAAACATTTGGTCTAGGGATCAGTTCTTTCATCGTTTAGACTGAGATACCGAGACACTAAAGACATCCGGAGAAGCAGTATCTATAGGCACGGGGCAAGATGGGAGCAAAAGTGACGCAATTGGGCGTGGTCGGTAATGAACAAACTGTTAAGTCCGTGAGAGCTTTAATGTCAAGTCTCTACCAGACGTGCTCCACCGCACCTGGGAAGCTTTACTATCTGGTTATTTTAGCATTCTGAAACTAAGCACAAACTATCGATTAATGAGTACTAACTCCAAGCATTGAACGAGCAGCCTGCACAGATCCACATTAAGAAGTGAATGTCTGGTAACTAGTCTGTCTTTTATCACTTGGTCCCAAAGCTCTCTTACAGAATTCTAAATAAGTAGATACTTGGAGAGTTACAATCACAGAGAGCTTTCAAACTCAAACTCTTCCGCACGCATAACTAGGAACGCAGACGTGTAAGTGAGTCTATGCGACCGGATAAATGAACCACGGAAAATTCCAGGTCAAGGTCCTCGGAGATCGCAGAAATCATCATGCACTCTTGACAGATCATAGCCCATTTCAGTCACAAGACCGTATCAGCAGTGCACCCATGACCTACCACATGTGGCGGTCCATGGATGATTCAAAAGATAATGAAACTAGTCTCACGATCACCGAGAACAATGCACCACATGGGGGTGTATCGCCACTGCTAATTTTAGCATGACTATAAGTCCAAGATACGGCATGGCGGTTTGACGCAAGATCATAACGTTTGGGGTAGTTTTCCTTTGGAGTTTAGAGGTCTTGTGACTGTTGGAAATTGGCAGGATCTCAAGACTAGTCCAACAATTCAGTCAAACAATGTACAGGGATGTGTCGGGAAGAGATAGATGCGTAACGTTTAGATTCAGTCTCTGGGAATGAATGTTTAGACACAGAAGGCCCCAGTTCCAGATAGATCAGACGCCTCTCGTCAGCTCTTGAGAGCCTTCGAGAACACAATTGAAACTTCTCTGTTGCTTATCGCACCGAGGTTGTCGTTTATCGCTGACTATCTCCAGATCGCAAGTATACAACCCAGCCAAGAGCCAACGTGTTGTGCCAAGTTCGGCCGGTGCTCGAACCACAGCCATAACAGCCACGTTCTAGAAGCAGTTACCGAGTTATAAGGGGCAACTTGTCGTGGGTATACTGCCATAGAAGCTCAACAGCCACCAGCTAAGTGTTGATCTTCGTCTCTGTTAGCCTCTTTTGGCCATATTCCCTGTTTTCTCTTCCCGTTGCATCGCTATTTTTGTGTCAGTTCTCGCTTTTCTCCCACGTTGTCTCAAATTTACGCGGGGCGTGACCACAGTTTCCGCACTGTCAAGAAACCACGGGAAACTTTCTTGGTTCTGTTGGCCCTACCAGAGTACCGTACCGGAGGCTCTTGGACGGGTTTGCGCAGTGTTGCGGGAGTGTTGCGGGAGTTTTGCGGCCGTTCTGAGGCCAGATTCGTCACTTTTCAGCTCATTTGGTGACTGGGAATGCCCTGGAGCACACTCGCACGCTTTTCCCGTCTGTCTGGCGCCCCTTTGGCGACTTTTGTGTCAAAAAATCCACGGAAGATTTCTGGCCCCGTTTCTTTTTTTCCATGCAGCTTCTCTGGTTGACGCCACACAGGCCGACGCAACCAGGGCAAATTGCCAAATAGGCCGATAAGAAATCTCCTTCAACACTTTAGCACGAAATGACAAGACTTTTGTCAGGCGATTTGACCCTTCGCAAAAAGTATAAATATCACAGCTTTCCCCATCTTTTCCCCGATTCCCTTTCTTGATCCTTTCTTAACTCTTTATAGAAACCCTCCCAAAACTAATACATATTCACTTGAACTAGTTTCATCATTGCTTTGAAGTTAGTGTATTGAATCGTTATTAGTCCCATTGTCTCACCTTACATACCCCATCCCCCCTTAAAAGGAGAGTTGCAAGAACATTGTATTATGTCAAGTGTGAATGAACAGAAATTGAAGTACTCTGCTACAGACGCTACCAAGGCCACCGTCTCTTCTGACGAGTCTCTGAACGAGATGGATCACTACAGAATGCCTGTCAGGGATGTCGAATCCGCCTACAAGACTAACACTTTGGAAGGTTTGACCTCTACAACCGCCGCTGATTTGCTGAAGGTCCATGGTGAGAACAACCTAGGTGATGATTCCAAGATCAGTTTAACCGCCATTGTCATCCATCAATCCTTCAATGCTATGATCTTGATTTTGATCATTTCCATGATTATCTGCTTAGCCATCAAAGATTGGATCTCTGGTGGTGTCATTGCCTTCGTCGTTGGTATCAATGTTGGTATTGGCTCCTTCCAAGAATACAAGGCCTCCAAGACCATGAATTCCTTGAAATCGTTGTCTTCCCCAACTGCCAAAGTCTACAGAAACGGTGAATTACAAACCATCCCAACCAAAGACGTTGTTCCTGGTGATATTGTCAATGTCAAAGTTGGTGACACTATTCCTGCTGATTTGAGACTGTTTGATTCTTTGAACTTTGAAACTGATGAAGCTCTGTTGACTGGTGAATCCTTACCAATTGCCAAAGACCACACTATTGTCTACGATGAAATTGTCCCAATTGGTGACCGTTTGAACATGGCTTACTCCTCCTCTGTTGTTACCAAAGGTCGTGCCACTGGTATTGTTGTTAAGACTGGTTTGTTTACCGAGATTGGTGAAATTGCCCAATCTTTGAAAAACTCAAAGAACTCCAAGACCAAAGAAGAAAACTCATCCTGGAAGAACTTCCTAATTTTGACCAAAGATGCCATCGGCTCCTTCTTGGGTACCACCACTGGTACTCCATTATCCAGAAAGTTGTCCAAGCTAGCCATTTTGTTGTTTGGTATCGCCGTTGTTTTTGCCATCATTGTTATGGGTTCCCAGAAGTTCAAAGTCACTTCAGAAGTCGCCATCTACGCCATTTGTGTTGCCATTTCCATGATCCCATCCTCTTTGGTTGTTGTTTTGACCATTACCATGTCCGTTGGTGCTAAGATTATGGTGAAGAAGAACGTTGTCACTAGAAAGTTGGACTCCCTAGAAGCTTTAGGTTCAATCAATGACATTTGTTCCGATAAGACTGGTACTTTGACCCAAGGTAAGATGATTGTTAGATCTGTCTGGATCCCTGCCGCTGGTACTTATCAATCCATCAATGCTAATGAACCTTTCAACCCAACTGTCGGTGAAACCAAGCTAAGAACCACTTCTCCAAAGGAAAACGCTGATGATGACTCCAATGAAAAGGACAACTTGGTTGATGTTGACCCATCCAATGAATTCTTCCAAAAATGGTTATTGACTGCTACCATGGCCAACATTGCCACTGTTTTCAAAGACGAACAAAACGAATGGAAGGCTCATGGTGATCCAACTGAAATTGCCATCCAAGTTTTCGCTACTAGAAACGATTTCCCAAGATCCAAGTTCACTGAATCCGAAGGCGCTGACTATACCCATTTGAATGAATTCCCATTTGACTCCTCCATCAAGAAGATGTCTGCCATCTACTCCAAGAATGACAACTCTAAGGAAAACTTTGTCTACACCAAAGGTGCTGTTGAAAGAGTCTTGACCTCCTGTGTTAACTGGTATCCAAATGGTGAATTGAAACCATTGACCGAAGAAGATGTCCAAACCATTGAAGCCAACATGACTGCTCTATCTGCTGATGGTTTAAGAGTCTTAGCCTTTGCCACAAAGACCGTCCCAAAGGATTTCGATATCAAGAACCGTGAAGCTGTTGAATCCGAATTGACTTTCCTAGGTCTGGTTGGTATTTACGATCCACCAAGATTGGAATCCAGAGGTGCCGTGAAGAAATGTCACAAGGCTGGTATCAATGTTCATATGCTGACTGGTGATCATCCAGGTACTGCTAAGGCCATTGCCCAAGAAGTTGGTATCTTGCCACACAACTTGTACCATTACACTGAAGATGTCGTTAGATCCATGGTTATGACTGCCCAACAATTTGATGATTTGTCCGATGATGAAATTGATCAATTACCCGTTTTGCCATTGGTTATTGCCCGTTGTTCCCCAAAGACCAAAGTCCGTATGATTGATGCCCTACATCGTCGTAAGAAGTTCTGTGCCATGACTGGTGATGGTGTCAACGATTCTCCAAGTTTGAAGAAGGCTGATGTTGGTATTGCTATGGGTATTGCCGGTTCTGATGTCGCTAAGGATGCTTCTGATATTGTTTTGAGTGATGATAACTTTGCCTCCATCATCAATGCCATTGAAGAAGGTAGAAGAATGAATGACAATATCCAAAAGTTTGTCTTACAATTGTTGGCTGTTAACGTTACTCAAGCTTTATATTTGATGATTGGTCTAGTATTTAAAGACAGAAATGGCATTTCAGTGTTTCCATTGTCTCCAGTTGAAGTTTTGTGGATTATTGTTGTCACCTCTTGTTTCCCAGCCATGGGTCTTGGTGTTGAAGCTGCTCAACCTGATATCATGGAACGCGACCCAAAGCCTACAAAGGAATCTGTCTTCTCATGGGAAATGTTGTTTGATCTATTGGTTTATGGTGTCTGGATGGCCTGTTGTTGTCTAGCTGTCTTTGTCATTTGCATGTATCATTACGGTGATGCTGAGTTTGGTTATGATTGTAACAAGGAATCCAGTGAAGCTTGTCATGCTGTTTTCAGAGCCAGATCAGCCTCATTTGCCGTTATGACTTGGGGTGCTTTAATTCTTGCTTGGGAAGTTATTGATATGAGAAGATCCTTGTTTGCCATGAAGCCAGAGACAGAGACCCCATACACCCAAGTGTTTAGAGATCTATGGGCCAATCAATTCTTATTCTGGTCAGTCATTGGTGGGTTTGCCTCTGTGTTCCCAGTTGTTTACATCCCAGTCATTAACAAGAAGGTTTTCTTACATGCTCCAATTGGTAAGGAATGGTGGGTTGCCATTGTGTTTGCTCTTGCATTTTGGGTCGGTTGTGAAGTTTACAAGTTCTTCAAGAGATTGTACTTCAAGAAACAGATTGCTCATAACCCAGAGTATGAATTGGAAAGAAAGAATCCATTTGAAAAATACACCTCATTCTCAAGAGCTGGTACTATGCAAGTTTGATTTTCCATGTTTGTTCTTTCAACTAGTGTTCCGTCTATCCTTATAAAGTTGTGCATTTAGACTTTTAGTTCGTTGTTTATTCAAGGTATCGTAAATCTACTACAGTGTCTGTTTATATTTTAATTTATTTGCTTTCGAACCATTGCTGTAGATTTAGTAAGTACCAATCTCTAGCTTATCAAGTCCTCTTACTAGTACATGACCTCTCTGCTCATAAATTATTGTGCTAAAATTAAAGATCTAGATCAGGAACAAGGCGCAATCAATGGAAGACCAGTCTATGCGAACGTCAAATTGACTACAGTACTACAGCCAGCCGTGCAGCTCAATAAGACTGCCATCTCAAGGCTACTGTCACTCAAACGAAGTCTAGGCCCCCTATTACTCATCCTTAACTTTGCGATAGGTACCCAAGCAACGATCCAAAGAGTCACAAATGCGATTTCAACCCCGGTCAGTCACTGGAGTAACGTATCCGAGTAAGTTTTGACAGCTCAGTTAAATCCACTAAAGCCAGGAACGTACGGGAGCCGCGATGGAAATAAAGGACCGAAGCTGAATGGACATTGGATTGATAAGCAAAGTAGCGCACTATGGTAACGGCACGGGGGCGTATCGGTGAGGGAGGGACGTCATTGATGACGGGTTTAATGGGGTTGCGACTGTGGATCTGATAAATCCTGTAAACCCGAGAGCCGAGCACCGACAAGAAGAGAAAGGGAACAGAGGACAGAGGCTGTGGAGCTGGCCAAGGGTGGGAAGTGTAAAGTGCCAGAAGCAGTGGAGAGGGCTCTAGTCTCTGTGCACTGTGTGTTCTCGATAGAGCCTAGTCCTTACTCCTTGCACCAATTTGACTCTGCCCTAGTTCCGCACTCAGATTTTTAGTGCCTTGACGAACTTTGAATTTACGCGGAGCTGGATTTCTCGCACAAAGAAAAGTTTCTTCCGCAAATTCCTCGAGCCGAGGCCTGGACGCGGATTCTGGCCCAGCAAAAGGGCTATGGCCGGTGGAGATGGGCCTGGAAAAGCGTGGAAAAAGGGCACCAGGGTATACAAGACACCGTGTAGTCTATTCCACAAAGACCGGCTCCACTAGCGAATGTCCTTGCTGACTTAACACGCTCTTTCTGTTTGTGTACGTAGTCTTTTCGGCCGCGAGCCCTTTTAGGAAGCATCTCCGGCCCAGCCAAAAATCCCAAAACTTCGGCTCAGTTTTCTGGGAAAAGCTCAAAACGCACACTAGCCGTTCCATGGCACAACAGTCTGCAGTGTCGGAAGTGCCACCTGCTGGTATAAAAACACGAGAATCCCCCAGATGCACCCTATTTACTTCACAGGTCTGCCACCATTACAAATCAAGCCGAAGTCACCGTTCCAGTGTGGGTTTTACCAAAGCAATCGTTTAGTGCCAGATAAATTTTGTGTGTTGACTAATACGTGATTATTAACCAAACTCATTATTAATACCGAGCCGGTGCTATAAAATAATCTGAAATCCCAACTTTTCCACCACAACAGTTGACAACGTAGAGTCATCTACCACCTCAGCTACTACAATGTCCTCCATAACTGAGAAGTACCTGCTCGCCTCCAGGGCTAGAGCCAAACTTACGAGAGAAGCCAACAAACAAGATCACAACTTGAGAATCCTAGTGGGTCATGCCAACTTGCTTGATGGGTTGATGGAAAGTATCCAAACCACCAGATATGAGTCCAAGATGCAGACACCAGAGTTCAAATCAGTGCAATTCCAACCATTCACTCTACCAAACGAAACCACTGTCACTTTGATTGAAGATGATGACAGTTCTGATGAAGAAGATGAAGACTATGAAGACGAAGGTGTCACTGAAATTTACTACAGCTCTGATGACAGTGATTTTGATTTAGATGAAGAAGAAGAAGAAGATGATGATGAAGAGTTTAAGGTTTCAGAAGTTGACTTCAAGATTGACCTACACAGAGTCCACTCTTCCAGCTTTAAATCATTACCAACCATTGATGAACTATCAGAACAAGAATACGAAGAATTGGAAGAATCCTCAGAATCAGAAGCTTCAGAGACCGAATCTGATGATGAAGCTGATATCACTGACTTGAAGAAGACCCCATCATTGAATTACTCATCAAGCACAGAAGATGAAGAAGAATACGACATCGAAAGTGAGGAAGAAGAAGAACCTATCAAACTAGGTAAGAATTGGTACAATGCAGCACAACGACACGCTACTGAAGTCCTTTGGTCTGATGCTGAACATTTCCAATCTCAAAGGGATACACAGGTTGTATTCTAAACTTCTATTCACGATGAACACCACTCCTAATTCTTATGACTGATGACAGCCAATGATTCCCCCTTTATGATGCTACTTAATATTCATGATGATACGATTTTAGCTTCTTTTTTTTGCTTTTTTTTTTTTGACATATGTTTAACTGTTGAGACTATAGAATAGACACACTCTACAATTACACCCAGCGTAGCTTCTAGCCTTATCCCAGCACCTCTTTACACCTTGACCACCACTTCAAAACCCGCATTTCCCAAATCACACTAGCCATATCGGCTGCACCACACGGGTTGAAAAAAATATTTTCCGAATTTACGAAAAAAGAAACGAGCGTCAATTGTAACTCCGCCAAAACCGAGCCGATTGTGAAAAATTAAAATCCAAAAACAGTGGAGGTACCATACAAATGAACTCAAGTGCGGACTTTGGTTTACAAGTCCGCTTTTCGAGCGGGAGTGGATATGCCTTGAAGGTAATCGAGATCGAAAGAACTGGACCGTTGCAAGGGTGCACGGTGCACGGAGCACGGACACAGGGCAGGAGTCAGATCAGTTGGTGGTTCTTCTGGCATTTCACCGTATAGCCTAGACCGTCAGTTCCAGCAAACGTTTCACAAGAAAGCAACGTAGTTGTTCCGTACCCGAAATACGAGATCTGCTTAGCAGTGACGAAACAGCCCTAATTGTCCGCTGAGTGTGCCCCTTTCCTCAAAAAAGCTTAAACTTGAAACCTGTGGTGTTCTATGTATGGAACACGCTTCTATTCAAAGTCCAGAACTTCAGCCTTTTCACTTTTTTAGGGCAGAAAATGGCAGATCCACGGGTGAATAAGTTTCGCGGATTCTACTAAAAAGAGACCGCGAATTCGTTTTATACACAGTTTTTGGTGAACTGGGCTGTTATCGCGGGCAGAAGCTCTTGTACGTTATAGGCTATGAATGATGGCTGGTGTGCCTAGTGGGAAGCCAAGTGGTTCGATTCTGGAACTGCGATTCTCAGCTGATGATTGAACAGTCACTGACCGGAGCTAAACCCTGATTAGGCATCTTCATCGGCGTTCAAAGCCCTAATGTTCGACTTTATTACCACTTTGAGATTGACATGAAGCCACAATAGAACCCTCCACAATTAAACCATCAAGCTTGGAAAAAAGCGTTTCAAAGAATCACGAAACACACCCAATTCATCTCATCTCATCAGAATCACATCGTCAACAATGAGTGAACCACCAGCCAAGAAGCAGAAGACTCAATTGCAAAAACTGGACAAGAAGAAGATCCTGATCTTGAACTTCTTTGAAGCTTTGACCCCAGTCCTACATGCTCCTGGTCAATGGAAGAACCCAAGAGATCAATCGCGTGGGTATACAAAGGCAGAATACTGGATCAAAGTTGCCCAACTAGCTGAAAGAGGGAAACTCCATGGTATTTTCTTTGGTGATTCTTTGGCTATCTATGGTGGTTACAAATCCCAAGGGTTAGATGGTCCTTACAACTTTACTGAAGCTGCCAAATCAGGTAACAACTTCCCAAAGAACGATCCTACTGCTTACTTAGCTGCTATGGCCGTCTCTACCAAGAACGTGTCCTTTGGTTTCACTTGTTCCACCTTGTCTGAACACCCATACCATTTCGCTAGAAGAATGGCTACATTCGATCACATCTCTGGTGGTAGAATCGGCTGGAACATCGTCACTTCAGTGCTGCCATCTGCAGGTAGACAGTTAGCATCTGATAACAAGCATCCTGACAAATCATTGAGATATGAAAGAGCTGACGAGTACGTCCAAGTGTTTTCAGAACTGTTGTTGTCATCATGGAGAGATGATGGTGTTGTCTTTGACAGAGAAAAGGGTATTTTCTCAGATCCGGATGCTATCAGAGAGATCAACTACGAAGGTAAGCATTACAGAGTCCCAGGTCCTCAGATCACCGAACCTACTCCTGGTAGAATCCCATTGATGATCCAAGCTGGTGCTTCTCCATTAGGTCTAAGACTTGGTGCCAAGTACGCCGAATTGATCTATGTTGGTGGTAAATCCCCACAAGCAGTCAAGGCCAAGATTGATGAAACTAAGAAGATTGCTAAGGAGATCTATGGTAGAGATCCATCTAAGTTGAAATTTGTCATGAGAGTCGCTGTCATCGTGGCACCAACCCATGAAGAAGCCCACAAGAAATGGGAAGAGATCCAAAGTTACAAAGATATCGAGGGTATCCAGGTTCAAATTGGTGGTGCTGGGTTCGATCTTTCCAAATACGATTGGGATGAAGACTTGTCTAAGGCTGATGAAGCTGCTCAAGGCTTCGCTAAGGGTCAACAAGAGTTCCACCCAGGGAAAACTATTACTAGAAGACTAGTGGCCAATTCTTTCTTAGAAGACAATACTTTCAGAGGCACACCTGAAGAAGTTGCTGATGAAATCGAAGATTGGGTTGCTAGATCAGATGTTGACGGTTTCAACTTTACTAATGTTGTGTTCCCTGAATCATTTGAAAACATTGTTGACTATTTGATCCCAGAATTACAAAAAAGAGGTCTTGCACAAACCGAATACGCCGTGGATGGTGGGTCTTACAGAGAACAAGTTTACAGAGAAAAAGGTCATACTTTTGTCCCAGAAGATCATTATCTGTACCCATTGAGATGGAAGGCTGGTGTCTCCAAAGAAGAGTTTGAAGAACAATTGAAGGCGGTCAAAGCTAAGCAAGCCAAGTTGAAGATTACAGCCGATCTATTGAAAAAATGAACATCATTATCATTACTGTGAAGTTATACAAAATTACGGCAACTCAAACCACCGAAGTTGTACTCAAACTATGAACATCACCAACACGTAGACTTCTCTGATGAGCCAGTTTAGCCTCTTCCTGGACCCTCAATTTCTCTAGATTAGCCATGTCTCTCTTTGCCTGCTGAGTCTCTAATCTTTTGTTCGACCATGCTCTCATTTCTTCACCTTTATAAACCAAGAACAATGGGAATGGGATACCAGTAGCAATTGCAAGGAAAGCCCAGAGCGAACAGCCCCAGCCATACCCCATAGAGGCATACATTTGACTAGCAAACAATGGGAATGCAAAGGCTAACAACGATCTGAACAGTGAGACAGCGGCAAGTGCACTAGCTGAAAATCTTGGATTCATTTCAACCAGATATAGAGTGATCACAAAGAAGACACTCATCAATGCGTATGCAAAGACCATGGCACCTATTGCTGTGAAGATGAAGTGCATGTGTTTTGAAGCGCCCCAACCGTACCAAAACAGCGCAACAGGGATGATAATACCACCTTGTAACGATATGATGAGTCTAAACTCAGGCTTGGACACACCATGATTTCTTCTGATCATATAAGCTTGTGTCCACTGCACCACCTTTGGAGATGTCAATAGACCAATAATGTAACCGATCATTAGTGATAAGTAAGTTAGACCGACTTGTCCAGAATTGAAATCGTATATGTCCCTCCAAACAGCAGGGAAAGTGATGATCATCACATAAAGGCAACCATACGTTATAGCCATGTATATCCCCAGACCAAACACAATCGGATTAGTGAATAACATCTCCAAGGGTCTTCTCAGGTTCAAGTAAAACTTGTCAAGTTTAGATTCATCAGTGACGACATCATACACGGTATGAAGGTTTGGATTACCAGTTTCTTTGATTAATTTAGTAGCTTTCTTCTTCAGTAGTGTTGGTGGGTAAGTCTCTTCTAGCAATAAGCATCCCACAATGCACACGACACCGTTCAGGATACAAAGAATGTAAAAACACCATCTCCAGTGTAGATGTTCCACAATGAACCCAGCAGCCAATGCACTTATACAAGGCCCTATCACAGGACCTAGAGTGTAGATGGCATTAGCAGTGGATATCTCTTCAGGTTGAAACACATCTGTCAAGACACCAATACCAATACACAGCGGAGAACAACCACCAATCCCAGCAAGGAATCTGAAGATACACATCTGCGTCGCATTCTGACTGAAGGCACAACCGATATTGAAAGCGAGTAAGAACCAAGCGGACAAGTTTAGAACCCATTTACGGCCATACATCTCTGACAGAGGAGCCATAAGTGGAGATCCAAGAGCCAGTGATAACAGGTAGACCGAGACCATCAGGGCACTGATAGTAGCATTCGTCACGTTCAAGTCCTTAGAGATGGCAGCGATGGCAGGGGAGGGCATAGTGGAACAGAAAGGCGAAAGCAGAGTGTACATGGACACGACCCCTGCGCTTCTCCATTTTCTAGCAGATGTCCAGTTCTTAGGATTCTTTGGGTCGTCCACACTGTCCCAACTGACCAATTCAGGGTCCTGCTTCTTGAATTCTAGCCCATCACCAACAATAGCCTCTGAGATATCACCAACCATCAAGGACTCAGCTTCCTGACCATTCTTTCCCAACTGGACTCTGTTTTCTAAAGCGGAGATGATGCTTGTCCTAGTAGCGATTCTTCGAACCTCTTCATCCTCAAGTTCCTCCTTGGTGAGGAGTTGTGGTGTATAGTACTCCTTCTCGTTATCTGACATCTTGAAGTGCTCTTCTTCTGAACATGGAAGGTTCAGGGACAAGGGAGGCGGTGGTGGTGAGAGATAAGAAGGAGATAATAGATTTTGGAAAAATTCTCCAAATAATTTAGCTGAATTCGTCTACAGCTACCCTGCAAGCCCGTTTCTCTGTTGATACCGATATCACGGGGAAATGCTCGGCTGAACATCTCGGTTAAATGAAAAAAATTGAGATTTGTACCATAAAAATGCCCTCTTAAAAGCTGTTCGTTAAGATAAAGGGACATTAAGTCACTTCCATACGACAGCAGATTATATAGACCCCTTTTAGACCCTCTCAAGTGGTATACTGACCCTTCAAGGGCCCCCTTCAATTGTAATTCCGGTTAAATGCCTTAATGAGGTATACGCGCATTTTTTCGTAGGCGATGATATGATACGAGATCGCGCAGCCTACAGCTTCATTAATAAAAGGATTTCTTATTAATTAGGTCAAATCGTTAAAATAAATGTTAGTCGTGATGAAATGCAATGAGGTTGTGTGCGCAGTCGGATTAATCCACTTTTCTAAGCTTCTTTGGCTTTCAATTTGGCCAAGTTCTTAGCATCTCTGATAGCCTGTTTCTTTTCTTGTTGCTTGTTAGCCCATAATCTCAATCTTTCACCGTATAACACAACAAACAATGGGAATGGGATACCAGTGGCAACAGCGATGAAGCCAAAGATTGAGCAACTCCAGCCGTAGCCTAATTTATCAAACATCTGGTTGGCAAACAATGGGAATGCAAAACCTAAGAATGATCTGAAGATAGAAGCGGCGGCAATCGAAGAAGCAGCGAATCTTGGATTCATTTGAACCAGGTAGTTTTGAATGGTGTAGAAAACAGCGATCAAACCATAACCAAAGATACCGGCACCAATGGCAGTGAACATATAATGCATGTGCTTTTCAGCACCCCAACCGAACCAGAATAACCCAACTGAAATCAAAACACCACTTTGTAGTAGTAGTGGTAGTCTAAATTCTGGCTTGTCAACACCGTGATTCTTCTTCTTTAGAGTTGTGTAAATGTAATCGGCAATCTTTTGGGTGGCAGCAGTACCAATTAGATAACCAATCAAGAATGTTAGATACATCAGACCGACTTGGTGAGAATCAAACCCATAAACTTGATGGAAGACACGAGGGAAGCAGACAATCAGGATGTATAAACAGCCATAGGCAATAGCCATGAAGATACCCAAACCAAACACCATTGGGTGAGTGAACAATAGAATGACAGGTCTTGTGATGTTGATTTGGAACTTATCAAAAGTGGATTCACCATTAGCAATTTCATAAAGCGAGTGTAAGTTTTCATTACCGGTAGCTTTTCTCAACCTTTCTGCCTTCTTAGTCAAGATCACAGGGACATAAGTCTCCTCCAAGAAGATGTTACCGTAGACAGCAACGACACCGTTCAGGATACATAGCACCCAGAAACACCATCTCCAAGATGAGTATTGAACGATGAAACCAGCGATCAATGCGGAGATTGTAGGACCCATGGTCGGACCTAACCCGTAAAGACTCATGGCCAAGGAGATATCCTTGTTGTTGAAGACGTCACCGAGCACACCTGCACCGATACAGATTGGTGCACAACCACCCATCCCCGCTAGTAATCTGAAAATACACATCTGGGTGGTATTCTGTGCTAGGGCACAGCCCAGGTTGAACGCCAATAGGATCCACACGGAAACGTTAAGCACCACTTTTCTCCCGTACATCTCGGATAGCGGGGCGACAATTGGTGGGAAGATGGCCCATGCAAGGATATAGATTGACACCATCAATGATGATATCGTGGAGTTCTCATTGTGGAAATCAGCGGAAATGTAAGACACGGCTGGGGAAAGCATTGTGGATGCGAATGGGGATAACAAGGTATAGAAAGTGACAACCAGAACACTTCTCCATTTTCTCTTCAGGGACCAATTTCTCGGGTTGTTTGGATCATCATCGCCATCCCATGTCACTAGTTCTGGGTCAACATCTTGAAACTCAACACCGTCGTTGGCAGTAGGCAAGTTATCATCATCTCTTCCGATACCTTCATAGTAAGACTTGGTTCTTTGCAAGGAAGCCTTCTCTAAATCATCATCCGCCGTATCAAGAGCTGCCTGTTCCTGAGCAATACGCTCTTCTAAAGTATCTAGAATGGCTTTCTTGGATTGCGTTCTTCTCAAGTTGATTTCCTGTTCATTTAGGTTCTCGTATATGTTCTTCTCTGAATAGTTATCATAACTCTCAGTGTTTGTTCTGCTCAAACGTTCTCTCAAAGAGGAGACCACACTGGCTGATCTCGGTCTCTGTGGGTGCTGTGACTGGCTGGTATTTGTGCCATTGTCATCGTCATTTATCAACGGTGACTGTTGATGACCTTGGAATGCTCTTGGTGTGGTGGCTGGGTGGGACTCAGAGTCCTGTGTGGAGACCGGTGAGAGGCCCGCACCTTTGCTGGAAGAAGAGGACATTGCTTGCGTTTGATTGAAGAGGTTCAATGCTCTGTTTTTACGCGTGTGATGAGTAAAAGAAAGAAACTTTATTCCGGGATCTTTATTTTGACTTTTACCCAAGATACAGTTTGTGCTCAAATCCCAGCCGAAAACTGTAAGTGAAGCTTAAAAAGACGGAATTACGTCCCAAAAGGGAAACAGCCTCCGGCATGTAACGGCTGAATGAAAGCTTTGGCATTTAGCCGGAATTTGTATGGGAACGAGCTTCGACGAGGAAGGACAGAAAGTGTAGCGCGTGCTAAAGAACATTTTAAGGTCTAAGATCTCAATCGTGCAGATACAGTGGATCTTGGTACTCCAAGTAGTGTGGCTGGTACTGGACCAACATTACAATGGGTTAAGGTTTGAGAAACGCTAAAGAAGTGGTTGCCATAAAGAGTCGGGAGGGTTCCCAGCCTCCAAGGCACCCAGAAAGGATGATGGATCCTTTGTTCTTTCTGAGTTCTCCTCCCTGTGGGCAAGTCAATCCACTTTTGCTTTTCTGTTCAATACTATGCTAGTCTGTCACAAAGCAAACACAAACGCGAAATCAAAATTCCACAAACAAACCACTTTGTTCTCTTCAAAACCCACAATTTCAAACGCTGCTTTTGTGTAACAACTTCAGAAAATGGTCCAATGTGGGTCCAAGAATAAATGATGTCTTTGCTTCCTGGACCCCTCTGCAGATTGGTCGTACACACGCAACAGTTGCTACTTTGAAAACACACTCAAAACTACTTGCTAAGCTCAAAACTACCACTTCACTATGACAAAAGACATCGAACCAAACCCTAGCGCCCCGCTTCAGACCATTGCAGAAGATGCTTCTATCAAGTCTGCTGTGTCCCAAAGCTCAAAGACCTCCCTTCTACCTTTGAAATCACCACCTTCTGTCTATTCTGGTGCCACCGCTGCTGATACCGAAGAACAACAACCTGAATCTGAAATATCACCTCACACCCCCGAAGATCCACCACCACCTCCTGTCTCCTCTGCCGTCTCACATGATCCCAATGCCCCATCTGCTTCTCCCGAAAGTTTTGAGTACCTTGGCTTCTTCGACGTTGGTGATCTAAATCTATTTGATGAGGCATCAAACTCTTCCAATCATGGTATTGACTCTGAAGTTAGAGAGGTTGCTGCAGTTCCAAAGGAGCAAGATCAAAGCTCGGACAAATCTATCCTTTCTATTGAATCCCTAAAGCAATTCAACAGTGCCCCTTCCCCGGTGTCAAGTCTAGCTTCAATCATTCAAGAGTTGAAAGAAGGGGATTACGAAGGTGCCATCCAAGCCCACCTCGATATGCCCAGGCTAAGAAACACATCAATCAGGATCACAGACAAAGATTCCCCCACTGACGATGCTAGTGCGCCTTTATGCAACCATACAACAACTTTGAGAGCTGCATATGAGTCTAACGAGTATCTCATGTTTGATTCTCTTCATTTTGAAATTAGAAACTTTCCACTATTGGACACTGCGAGGTTTTTGGATAGATTCAATCGCAAGCACAAGGATAAAATAACCTTTATACACATTGGGGATGTCAACCATTACTACAGCTCTAGTGATCGTTTCAGGGGGAGTGCTGCTACAACTGGAAATGTCTTTGATGACTTTTTGTCAAAAATCTACGACAACTTTGATTGGATTGTCTTGAGAAGAGCTAGAGATATATCATTGACAGACTCATTCTGTTCATCCAAGTTGAACATCCAGTTCGTTGAACCAATGTTAACAATACTTGGAAGCAATGAACACCTTGACTCACCTGTTCACAGAAAAGACAAATTATTGAAAATTGGGTACGGTGTTGAAAAGTTACAATTGGTGGAGGCGACTGCCAAGTCAATTGAAGAACTGGGCATCAACCATATTGGAACTAGATTAAGAGAGTTTGAGATTGTTGCCAATGGTAATTTTTATCCCTTCCACCCCTCACAGTTGTTGAAGAGTATTGAGATCTACGTTGGTGCTCGCTACATGGAGTTAACAAACATGGTTGAGATCAAAGATGTAATCTTCCATATGTGCAGAATGTTAATTATCAAATTCAAAAAGGGAGAAAAGTATAAGGAGTCTTTGAAACTCATTGACGTTCAGGCACCGAACTGCGATGAATTCCATTTGTATTTTGATTCAAGAGATTTTGAAATCCACAACTTACAGGTCAATAAGCGAGGGTATGGAGGTGAGAAATTTCGTTACAAGAAGGAAACAGATTTAGTTCTCTACCACCGAGCTGACTGGATTGGTAGGAAGCCCTTTCATCTTCATTTCCGTTATGATCTCACTCAAAATCTGGGGATCGAAGTTGTGAAGTGGTGGGGATTGGCACCTAGTACGTTTAAAGTATGGACACATACTAAAAAGCTGGTGACGTCAAAGGAATCATTACGAAGGGAGGTTGTTGACGTGATAAATTACCGTTATAAAGTGTTTAGGGGTCGAAATCGTTTGCCTGAACGTACGATATTACCAGATTCGCCTCTTACAAGCCTGGTCCTGAGTCTGATGAAGACCTCCAGAGGGATGTTTTCAAGGCTTTACAGGGGTGCGGTTTATCATCTACCCTTCTACCGATTGAGAAGGAGAGTAGAAGAGTTGATGAGTGATGATTGACCCTCTGGGTGCCACCCAAGTCTATAGAAAAAGTACATAGAGTGTCAAGCTTGGTCAAAACACTTTGAACTTAAAGAGGCCGAGATCTTATTGCGTAGAGCAGCAAGGGCCCAGACTCCAGAGACTCGAGAGCTCAGAGTCGCCGGTCGAAATTATAAGTCGTAACTGGTAAGTTGTAACTGGTAAGATCATCACGACTAACAGACTACAGTCCAATGACTCCAAATTGATTGGAGTCTCCAATCATCAATCATCAAGGTTGAATGCAACGCCAACAGGATTTAGCCGGAGAAAGCCAGGGCTGCTTACGTCACTATTGTTTTCCGAGCGTTGTCGTTATCAGAGCCCATCAGCACTTCGCCGACGTTTTTTTTAGTGGGCCGTGAAGAATTGGCAGAGAGTCTGGGAAGGCCGAAAAGCGGTAGGGGCCGCTATCAACGGTCGGGGCAGCAGGAGCAGGGCAGCCTTCGAGGAGGAAAATTGCTGTTTTGAAGGCCTGGAAGTGCAAGAAAAGGGCACATAGAGAGAGTATGATGTCTAAAGAAGGGTGAATACCGGTTTGCTTCTTCAAGACCCTCCTCAAGCGCCCATATTCGCCAGTTTCCGCAGTTTCGCCGCTGTTTTTTGTGTCAACCGCCGAATCGCCCAGCGCGCCCGGCGCCTTTTGGCAGACAGGCAAACGCCATTCACAGAACGAGTTCGCGGGCGTTTTTGGCCTGCAAAGCATCGGCTTTGGCCAATGAAAAATATTGATAAGGAAATCAGAGATCAGAAGAAATCAAGGCTCGCATAGTTATAAAGGCTGCCTCGCCCGCTGTTTCCCCATGCACTGACCAGCCGCTCTCCACTGAACAACACACAAACATGGCTACTGTTGGCTGGACCATTCAAGACTGGCTGGACTTCCACCACAAGTCCACCCCAGAGGACTCCTACAACACTCTGCTGTCCCTAGTCAAATCACAACAGGTTGCCCCACAGGACCCTGCCTGGATCTCCCTGGCCTCCGAGCAAGAGCTGGAGCACCAGTGGAAGATCATCCAATCTAAGAAGAACAAGAAGGAGCTGGCGCTGTACGGTGTGCCGGTCGCCATCAAGGACAACATCGACGTGAAGGGCTTCAACACCACCGCCGCCTGCCCATCATTCGAGTACACCCCTGAACAGGACTCCACTGTCGCTAAGCTGCTGAAGGAACAAGGTGCCATCGTCATTGGTAAGACCAACCTGGACCAGTTCGCCACCGGCCTGGTCGGTGTCAGATCCCCATACGGTAGAGTCCCATCTGCCTTCTCAGACAAACACGTCTCTGGTGGTTCCAGTTCTGGTTCCGCCAACGTTGTCGGTAGAGGTATTGTCCCATTCGCTTTGACCACTGACACTGCTGGCTCTACCCGTGTGCCTGCTGCTTTGAACAACTTGATCGGTGTCAAGCCTTCCCTGGGTCTATTTTCATGTTCCGGTGTCGTTCCAGCTTGTAAATCTTTGGATTGTGTTGGTATCTTCACTTTGACCCTATCAGATGCCCAACTGGTTCTATCCACTTTGGCCAAGCCAGATCTAGACAACTACGAGTACTCTAGACCACTACCACCAAACCCACTGGTCAAGTACGGTAAGAAACCAACCATTGCTATTCCATCATCCCTAGAGTGGTATGGTGAAACCAAGAACCCAGAACTATACAAAGCCGCCATTGAGAAACTATCCACTTTTGCTGAAATTGTCACCATTGATTTCACTGATTTGCTAGACTTGGCCAAATGCCTGTACGAAGGTGCCTGGGTCGCTGAGAGATACGAAGCCACTAGAGATTTCTTAGCCACAAACCCACCTGAAGATACCTTGGACCCAACTGTTTTCAAAATCATCAAAACCGCCACCAAGTTTGATGCTGCCGATGCTTTCAAGTACGAATACAAGAGACAAGGTATCCTACAGAAAGTTCGCCAACTGTTGAAAGGTATTGACGTCCTTGCTGTGCCAACTGCCCCATTGAACCCAACTTTTGAAGATTTGGAGAAAGAACCAATCTTGGTCAACTCTTACCAAGGTACCTGGACTAACTTCGTCAACTTGGCCGATTTAGCTGCCCTTTCTGTCCCTGCTGGTTTCAGAGATGATGGGTTGCCATTTGGTATCACTTTGATTGGTCAAAAGTTCACTGATTACGCCCTGCTAGAACTGGCTTCCCGTTACATCAAGGTTGCCTTCCCACCACATGACAGATCATTAGGTGCTACTGAAAAGAAGTCATTGCTAGGTGATGAAGTCTCTGCTCCTGCTCCAGATTTGAAACACTCCATCAAGCTGGCTGTCGTTGGTGCCCATTTGTCAGGTATGGCTCTACATTGGCAACTAGAGAAAGTCAATGCTACTTTATTGAAAGCTACCCATTCTTCTGCTAATTACAAATTGTATGCCTTGCCTAAAGTTGGTCCTGTTGCTAAACCAGGTTTGAGAAGAGTCACTGACGGTGGTTCTAAGATTGCCCTAGAAGTCTACTCTGTCCCACTAGAGAACTTTGGTGATTTCATTGCTATGGTTCCTGAACCATTGGGTATCGGTTCTGTTGAGCTAGAAGATGGCGAGTGGGTCAAATCCTTCATCTGCGAAGAATTCGGCTACACTCAAAAGGGTACCAAAGACATCACTTCATTCGGTGGCTGGAGATCATACATCGAAGCCTCAAAGAGAGAAGAATCACAAAAGAAGAAACCATTTAACACTGTGCTGGTTGCTAACAGAGGTGAAATTGCTGTTCGTATCATCAAGACATTGAAGAAGTTGGGTATCAAGGCTGTTTCTATCTACTCTGACCCAGATAAATACTCTCAACACGTCTTAGACTCTGACTTGGGTGTCCCATTACATGGTTCATCCGCTGCTGAAACTTACATCAACATTGACAAGGTCATCAAGGCTGCTAAAGAATCCAAGGCTGAAGCTATCATTCCTGGTTATGGTTTCTTGTCTGAGAATGCTGATTTCGCTGATAGATGTGAAAAGGAAGGTATCGTTTTTGTCGGTCCTTCTGGTGATTCTATTAGAAAGTTAGGTTTGAAACATTCTGCTAGAGAAATTGCCGAAAAGGCTGGTGTTCCATTAGTTCCAGGCTCAGGTTTGATTTCTGATGTCGAAGAAGCTATTGCCTTTGCTAAGAAATTAGGTCTATCTGATGATCCAGAGACTTCTGTCAAGGTTATGTTGAAATCCACTGCCGGTGGTGGTGGTATCGGTCTACAGAAAGTTGACCTGTTATCTGACTTGCCAAAGGTGTTCGAAACTGTTCAACATCAAGGTCAAGCTTACTTTGGTGATTCTGGTGTCTTCTTGGAAAGATTTGTCGAGAATGCTAGACACGTTGAAGTTCAAATGTTTGGTGATGGTTTCGGTAACGCTATTGCCGTTGGTGAACGTGATTGTTCCTTGCAACGTCGTAACCAAAAGATCATTGAAGAAACTCCAGCTCCAAACGTACCTGAGAAGACTAGACAAGCTTTGAGAACTGCTGCTGAACAACTAGGTGGTTCCATGAACTACAAGTGTGCTGGTACCGTTGAGTTCATCTATGAAGAAAAGAGAGATGAATTCTTCTTCTTGGAAGTCAATGCTCGTCTACAAGTTGAACATCCAATCACTGAATCAGTCACAGGTTTGGATCTTGTTGAATGGATGTTGAACATTGCTGCTAACCAAGCTCCAGATTTCAAAGCTCAAAAGATTGAAGTCACTGGTGCCTCGATGGAAGCTAGATTATACGCTGAGAACCCAGTGAAAGATTTCAGACCTTCTCCTGGTCAATTGACTGATGTTTCCTTCCCTGAATGGGCTCGTGTTGATACCTGGGTTCAAAAAGGTACTGTTGTTTCTGCTGAATACGATCCAACTTTAGCTAAGATCATTGTTCATGGTAAAGATCGTGAAGATGCATTGAAGAAATTGCAAAAGGCCTTGGATGAAACTGTTGTCTATGGTGTCATCACTAACTTGGACTACTTGAGATCTGTTGCCAACTCTGAAATGTTTGAAGCTGCTAAGATGCACACCAAGATCTTGGATTCTTATGATTACCAAGCCAATGCCTTTGAAGTTCTATCTGCTGGTGCTTACACTACTGTTCAAGATTATCCAGGTAGATCAGGTTACTGGAGAATCGGTGTTCCACCATCTGGTCCAATGGATTCTTACTCCTTCAGATTGGCTAACAAGATTGTTGGTAATGCTAACGCTGCTCCAGCTTTGGAATTGACCTTGAACGGTCCTTCATTATTGTTCCATGCTGATACCGTTGTTGCTGTTACTGGTGGTGAAGTTGAAGTCAAAGTCAATGACACTGTTGTTAACCAATGGGAACCAATTAACTTGAAACGTGGTGACAAATTGTCTGTCGGTAAATTGACCAACGGTTGCAGATCCTACTTGGCTATCAGAGGTGGTATTGATGTCAGTGAATACTTGGGTTCAAGATCTACTTTTGCCTTGGGTAACATGGGTGGTTACAACGGTAGAGTCTTGAAACTGGGTGATGTCTTATTCTTGGGTCAACCTCACTTACCATCAAACACTTTACCTGCTCCAGAATCTTCTCCAGTTGCTTTACCAAAGGAATTGATCCCAGACTTCCAAGCTAAAGAATGGACTGTTGGTGTTACTTGTGGTCCTCATGGTTCTCCAGATTTCTTCAAACCTGAATCAGTTCAAGAGTTCTTCTCTGAGAAATGGAAAGTTCATTACAACTCCAACAGATTCGGTGTTAGATTGATTGGTCCAAAACCAAAATGGGCTAGACTAGACGGTGGTGAAGCTGGTTTACATCCATCCAACCAACATGATTACGTCTATTCATTAGGTGCTATCAACTTCACTGGTGATGAACCTGTCATCTTGACTTGTGATGGTCCTTCATTAGGTGGGTTTGTCTGTCAAGCCGTTGTTGCTGACTCTGAAATGTGGAAGATTGGTCAAGTTAAACCAGGTGACTCCATCCAATTTGTTCCAATTTCCTATGCTACTGCTAGAAGTTTGAAAGCTAAGCAAGATTACACTGTTGACAACTTCAAAGGTGGCTATCCAGCTCTTGGTTCTGAATTGATCTTGTCCAAGCCAGAAAACCCAATTGTTGCTGAATTCAAACCTCATGCCTTGGCTCCTAAGGTTGTCTACCGTCAAGCTGGTGATCGTTATGTTCTTGTTGAATATGGTGATTTGAAGATGGACTTGAATGTCTCCTACAGAATCAACCGTCTGATTGAATTGGTTGAGAACCATCAAACTGTTGGTATCGTTGAAATGTCTCAAGGTGTTAGATCTGTCTTGGTTGAATTTGATGGTTACCAAATTGAACAATCTCAATTGATTGAAACTTTGATTGCTTATGAAAAGGAGATTCTATTTGACAACAAGTGGAAGATTAAATCTAAGGTTTTCAAGTTACCAATGGCCTTTGAAGACAAGAAGACTTTGGATGCTGTTACTCGTTACCAAGAAACAATCCGTTCTTCTGCTCCATGGTTACCAAACAATGTTGATTTCATTGCTGATGTTAATGGTATTCAACGTGAAGATGTCAAAGATATGCTATACTCTGCTAGATTCCTAGTCTTAGGTCTAGGTGATGTCTTCTTAGGTGCTCCTTGTGCTGTTCCATTAGATCCTCGTCACAGATTATTGGGTACCAAGTACAATCCTTCAAGAACTTACACTCCAAATGGTACTGTTGGTATCGGTGGTATGTACATGTGTATCTATGCCATGGATTCTCCAGGTGGTTATCAATTGGTTGGTCGTACTATTCCAATCTGGGACAAGTTGAAACTAGGTTCTCACAGTACTGAACATCCATGGTTGTTGACTCCATTTGATCAAGTTGAGTTCTATCCAGTGTCTGAAGAAGAGATTGACAAGTTTACTGAAGATGCCCAAGCTGGTCAATTCCAAGTCCAAATTGAAGAAAGTGTCTTTGATCACGAAGATTATCTAAGATGGATTGAAAAGAACTTGAAATCTATCCAAGAGTTTGAAGCTTCCCAGAAGGGTGAGAAGGCTGCTGAATTTGCTCAATTGATCCAAGTTGCCAACGAAGAATTAGCTAGCAGTGGTGGTGCTAAGCTTTCTGAAGAAGAAAAATTCCCTGAAGATGCCGAAATGGTTTACTCAGAATATAGTGGTAGATTCTGGAAACCATTGGTTAAAGTTGGGGATGAAGTCGAAGTTGGTCAAGGCTTGGTTGTTGTTGAAGCTATGAAGACTGAAATGGTGGTGAACGCTACTAAGAAAGGTAAAGTCCTAAAGATTGTCCATGTGAATGGTGACATGGTTGATGCTGGTGACTTAGTTGTTGTTACTGCTTAAAACGAACGTGTACACTCTTGTATATTATGAACATATGTAATTTTTAATGAAACAAATTATGTTATTCTTGGAACGCTGGCGTAGCCGCTGACTTGAAAGTTCTCAACAATATCACCATGGCCCATCCGAGGACTTTGGATCCCAGAGCATGTTTGTGATCTTCAAGTAAGTCTCCCAGTATCTCATCCTTTGCTCTGAGTGATATGTCAAGTATTGTGGAGTTTCTAAACGATAATAGACCTCTGGAGTCATATAAATATCGAGACTGTTTTCCCTTTCAAGCCGTTTCATGATTTCACCTCTGCTGTAAATCAAAACATGGGAATAATTCAAGTCTGGTATCTTTTTGATTTTGCAATCCAGTTCTTTAGTCTGTCTTTCGTACCAATCTTTAGTCTCTATCTTTTTTCTCTGTTCAATCTCATAATGCAGCTTCAATTCAAATTCAGTGAATCTGGTGTATTCCTGCAGACACGTACCCACTTTTTTTCTCAAACAGCTCTTAAAGTTTCCCAGTGTAAGTAAACTTCTCTCCAAACTCAGGAGCAAAGAAGCATAGGCTACTTCTAACAGGCTTTGACTTCACCTTGGCTACCAATATTTCGGGGTCTAATGGAGGTCTCATGCCATTAGCTAGCCAAGAGTTCATGCTATTGTTAACATCGAAGAACAGTAGGCTGTCGACTTCTGGCGGCTCATACAGAAGATTCTGAGGGAAAGGGAGATCCTGTGGGAAGCGAAGTCAATAACACCAATATACGTAGCATCAGTAATCCCGTATACGTTTCTCACCTCTTCAATTTCTAGATAGTTGAAAGCAGTATTGTATGCCTGAATAATAATTATCACTTGAAGTTGAGCCTTGATGAGAGGTCGAAGGCAATCCACAGAATTCAATGCTTTGACGAACGCGACATCCTGTTCCATATTGTCCGGCTGGACAAAATGATCAATACATGAGATGATTAGCTCGCTGATATGGGGTGGAAATCTTGGTACTTCGTCGGTCATGGTTAGGAGTACTAGCCAAGTGAAAAGGCGAATATTCACTTAGCGAATATATGCGAATATATAGGAATCATGAGAAGAAAATCATGAGAAGCAATTAATTACAAAACAAAATCCGGTTAAATGTTTCCGGCTAAATAAATTTAACATATATAGCTGGGACCTAAAATCTGCTAGTACACTTTCAAACAACAAAACTTATATAGGGCATAATATACAGTATATAGCATCGTTGTAGATGCTTTAAGCTCCCTACTATGCATCGGGGCACGTTGCGAGATTGATTAGTGAGATTGAAGTGCGTCGACGGATCAACTGTACTTGAATACCCCAATTATCTCATTTTTTGAATGGACATCTTTACAGCAAGTTAATCCCTAGAGGAGTCTCAAATTTTTATGCTTAGGGAGGATTAAGTGATGAATTTTTTGAAACTTTTGACTAATCTTCCAGTGGAACTACTCAGCCGGGTCATAAGGCAACTGAACTACAATCCACAAGAGCGTGACTCGGTGTCCTTATTCAGGGTGTTGAACAAACAGGGGTTTTTGAAAGGCGTGATTTCTAGAGAAATTTCAGTATGGGTTGTAATCTATCCGTTTGTGGATTATGACTACTCCAACTGTGAGGAGATTGAAAGTTGAGGGAGTGCACCGATTCTTTCTTCATTATGATAGGAGACTATGATCATTATGAATTTATACTAGGGGGAGATATTCGGAACATTGAGCATGATATGTGGGCTTCGAAACACCTCGAGAGTATTCTGACTGTTGACTATAATAACTATTTGGGGAAGAAGTACAATTACGCGGGCCTTCATGTTGCAATTCACACGAAAGAGTTCATACAAGAATATTGGGAGCGCTCACGGAAGCCAAATCACATTTTCCTGCTAAGGGTCACACACTGCAGAACAGATGAGATAGAACAGTTTTATGAGGATATAAGGATTGTCTTTTGTGACAGCTTCCTTCATGACCATGAGTGTACGTCTACGACTATTACTGAAATTGAATACAGACCGATTCCAAGAAATCGATGCCACCAATTAGCCGCAATAGCAATTAGGCATACAAAGGACGCCTGTTGGTATCCTCTGCTACTCTTGATACTGGCAATATATTTGCACCGGGAGTTTGAGCTTATACACACAAGTAGATACATGTATCATTGTGGTCTCTTTGGTGCCTGCCTGAGGATCCGCCAGGCTCAGCAGAGTGACCTGCCAGTGCGAGCTTATATAACGGGAAGATTTGGGCGGGTAATTTACTGGGAGGGGCTTTCCGCCACTGATATGGACATTTCAAGCTTAAGAACACTCAACTGGCTCCTTGAAAACTCTCCAGGGCGGCTAAATGGCTGAAAACTTGCAAAGTCCAATTTTAAGGTTTGGCCATGCATCTCTGGGTATATAAAAGGCAGTGATTCCTCCAAAAGAGAACAAACATCTGTGATATTCATTGTTTACCGCCACCGTCAAACTCGTTCCAACATTAACGCCAATGACACAGCGCAAACCTTACAAGCGTCCTCCAAGGACCAAGACCCAAAGCCATCCCAGACATTTTCTCTAATGGTTCCATCGATCCATTACCAGATGGTTACGATAGCTGACTTGTGACCATATAATTCACAGCTGTTCTTGATATATTTATTATTATCATTGTTGGGACTACATTCATGGCCAGTGGTATTATTGTTTTGAAGACATACTGTAATTGGCTGGCCACACAGTGTGATAATATTCCTTGATTTGTACAATACACCAATCATCTGATAAACCACTTGCAAGAAAGCATATAACTTACAAAAAAACTGTACACTAGATATTTATATATTTGCTAGGTCAATACATGATCAAAATCTTTGCTAATTCGAATCTTTAGGCTAGACAGGCACACAAAAGCTGAGTATATTTTTGTCATCTGGGCCTCCCGAAACAACTTTCTTAAACTTTCTCGTAGTAGATCATATATACACCAGCCTTTTCTCTCAGCACATCGTTCAATCTAGCTTCGGACACTCTTGTGTCTGAGATTCTCCAATATGGGTATTTATTCACAGATGAAATCTTCTTGTATCTCTTATCCTTTGGTTTACCATCAGCGTTGAAGCTGAAGTTCTTGAAATCTTGGGAAATGTTCTCCACTGAGGATTCATTCAAGCTGGTCAAAGGAGTCCCATGGATGGAGTTACGACGTGGTGAAGAGCTTGGGTGACTGACTGAAGAACGACGTGAGACGATACTTCCTAGTCTGGATCTGAATTTGGAGAACCCACCAGAGCTGGAAGCACCATCATCATCCCCCGTTTCTGACGTTCTGGAGACACTCTCGTGGTTAGATGGCGACGCATCCTTCTTGGAGCCTCTGGATGGTGTAGCTGTGTTTTCTGTTGGAATAGTACCGTTAACCGTGATGTCAGGTGTAGCAACTCTCGATGGAGGTTGAGACTCATTCTCATCAGCGGGGGTTTCTTCAATGTCAATCTTTGGACTTAGGTCAACAACACGGTCTGATAGGGTGTCCTTCACTAGCAGTGGTTTGTGACGGAAACATTCGTAATGACCAGCATTGTGAGTCCCCTGATGTCTAATAACAGCACGTAATTTGTATTTCACGTTTTCTTTGGAGATGTTCAATTCTTCAGAGGCATTATCTTCTTGTGAGTTGTAGGAACCAGCTGATCTAATGGAATCGTCATCTGAGTCACCTGGATGTTCAAAGCTGGTGACACCGGTGGAAGTGGAACGAACATTATCCGAATCATCATCAACATCTGTAGATGGAGATGTCTCTAAGTGTTCAACCTGTTCAACAAATTCATCACTGTCCTTCTGTTCAACATGACTGGTCAAGACCTTGGAGTGAACCCTCTTCAACTGTTCTGGTTCTAGTCTATCATCTTCATAACCATCAATAGCTGGGTCATCACCATCGTCATCGTCATCGTCACTACCCTCACCTTCCTCTTCACCAACACCATTGATGTGAATGGAGTTCAATGATGGAGCACCTGGGGTAGCAATACCAGTGTTACCTTTCTTCTTGGATTTTCTTGCAGCTTTCAATTTCTCTTCATATGCTAGCGCTAAATTGTCATCTATGTCAATGTTCAAAGTTTCATCAAATTCAACTCTGCAACTGTTTCTAGTAATGAATGTACCCGTGAACAACGATCTGGACAAATGCACGGTCAATAGTGTTGGGGCTTTGACGACTAGTGTCTTCTTCACGATTGTGGATTGTAATTCTTTAGCCTTGAAACCGGCATATTCATAGTCTTTGATGAATTCTTCTAATTCTTTGGACAAGTCATCGTTGATACTTAGATTTTGCTCTTGAACTTTCAATTGAGATACTAAGAATGATTCGTCTTGTGAAATGTTGACACCAGCAGCAGCCTTGTTTTCTTCAGCTTTCAAAATGGCTTGGATTTTACATCTTAGACAATTGTACCCATTGATAGTCTCAACTTCACTGTTCTTCACCATTTCAGCTAATGAAAAGTTCTGAGCTTCAGGCACTGGTAATGAAAGCACTGAGAATGGATGGAAGCTTGGCTTTGAAGAGTTCAAACAGGTCGTACAAGTCAATTGATCAGCTAGTAAACCGTTGAATGGTAAGTCGGGTATCACAAAGTTCAAGGCATTCTTCTTGACGTACTTTTTGAACTTGGTTGATTCATTGTCAAGTGTTTCCAAGATCAATTGGACTAATTCATGTGCGTCGTTTTGGTTTGTGGAGATTTTGGAGTTGAAGATCTTTTCAATGACTTGTAGGAATGGCCACACTGAAATGTGTTTCTCTTTGGAGATCGGTTCTTGAAGTTGGCTAACAATGTGTGCCATTGCCTCGTGAAGTGGGATTTGAGGTAGTGTTTCATCTTCTTTGAGCTTTATAGGTAGACTCAATAATAACTTGTGCTGTTTGATGATGTCATTTAGATAGTTGTTCAAACCAGGCAAAGAAGCGAATGCTTGGATGGATGAATTGGCAAAGCAGTCATTTCTTGTGTTTATGAGACCCGTGGTGTACTTGTCTTGTCTTTTAGAGCTGAACATCTTGTCTCTCTGCTCTTGTGATTGTAGGTAGTATGAAACAGTTGGTGATAAAACGTAAACAGAAACGAAAGTCAATGAAGCAACTAATAACATACGCAGTCTGTGGTTGAGATCGGAGAACTTCCAATGCTTGAGGTAAAGATAGTGCCAGAACCCGGTGGAGGAGCGTCTGATGTACTCTTCTTTGGAGATTCTGACCACTCTTTGAGCTTGTTCCGTAGAGGCTAAACCAACTAATTTGTCAATCAGGGAGTATGGCATAAAACAGGGAGCAGTCGCGTGATGGCACCGGCGGCTCCAGGCAGAGCGAGGTAAAGTAGCAAAGGGGTGCGGAGGGGTTTCCTAGCAAGTGATCCAGAGGCGCAGAACAGGCGGATTGGCTGTCTTTTGCAATGGGTACAAACTGTGATAACAAAGTCAAGCCATTTTCATATTTTCATTCCATCGTGAAAATAGCCGACACGAAAATCTATGGAGCCCCAGACTCTGCCCAAGAAAACACTCTTCCGGCGAGCCGGGCGAAAATTTTTCTGCCTAAATCTGGGGCTGCCAGGGGGGCTTCTAGGCGGAGAATCCGCGAATCCTTGAAGGTAGAAGTGGTGTCCAGGTGTTTCTGAATCAAGAAAAAATTATGATGTAAGAGATGAACTGAGGAGAGTAAAGAAGATGAGTGAGATTGTTTACCAAAGACACCATAGACCATAATAGACAAAAGAATCAATAATGGAGAGTACACAGAAACTGAGCCCCATTGAGCAAAGACTCCGAGAACAGAGAGCTGCCCTAGATAGGCCTCCAATTCCCACTCCTAGCGCCAGATCTTCGTTAGCTGTGCCATCAAGAGCACCTATCAACAGAGGACCCATCACTCCACAACAACCGGCAAAGCTGCCCCCAGTGCCCTCTTTCCCAAGTGCAAACTCTGCTCAACGTGCTGGTACTAGAAAGAAAGTTGCCCTTGAGCCAGGCTGCTCGCCGTTAGATTGGGCAAGACTCAACTCCAGCGGCGCAAATCTGAGAGGTATCCATCCTTATGAGTTCCCTGTCAGAGTCACAAAGGAAATCCTAAAGCAACACAAGAGCCGGGACGATTGCTGGACTATGCTAGGAGGCAAGGTTTACAACATAACGCCGTACGTCAAGTTTCATCCAGGTGGCGTCGAGGAAATTATGAAATGTGCTGGGCGTGATGGGACTAGTTTGTTCAACAAGTACCATGCTTGGGTCAATTATGAGAGGATGTTGGAGAAATGCATTGTTGGGTTCTATGTGGGTTGATCCTGGTGTATGACTACTGATCATTGGTGCTCATCAGAGAAATTATAGACTATTTATACTTATTTATTCGCATAATCAGTTACGGAGAACTTTCGACATGTAACTGTCGACTCGTCGTAGCATAGGCCGTACAACATAACATAATATTGGTATTACTAAACAATTCATCAGGACAACAGCAAATACCAAAGCAATAACAAGTGTTCATCATTTTGTAGACATAGTCACAGGATGGACACATCTATTTATTTTTGAATTCAGCAATGTCAGCTTTCCATTGTTCTAATTCCTTTTGGAAAGCTTGTTCAAATGGTTCCTTTTCATGTTGTTCTAACTCACTCCACTTTTGACCACCTAGTTTAGCAATTTCAGTAACTGTCAGACCTGGGTTGTAGACACTCAATTCATCTCTGATGGAATTGAAATATCTAATGTATGGGTTCAATGGTCTCTTTGGACCCTTGGAGGCTTCGTATTCTCTCTTTTCAGTCAAGAATCTTTCCTTGTCTTGTTGAGCTCTTTGGACAAATGGAGACTTTTCACTTTCTGAGAATGAAGCCCATTTGGCTGAGATTTCTCTGGATCTTTCAGCGAATGGCAATTGTTTCAAAGCATCACCATTGTCCTTGAAGTACTCTTGGACGAAGTAGGAATATGGAGTGATAGCTCTCTTGACAGCTGGGACCTTCTTCTTTGGCTTAGCTGGAGCCTTCTTTGGAGCGGCTTTCTTAGCTGGCTTCTTCTTGGTGGTCTTCTTAGCTGGCTTTTTGGCCTTTGTCTTTGTGGCTTCCTTGAAAGCAAGGGCAGATGAGGCAAAAGCGGCTCTTTGTAGGGCGAATGGACTGACAGCGGTGGCAGTTAGACTTAAGTGAGTCTTGAACAAGTGGGACAACATTTTGAACGTGTTTTTGGTGGCGGATTTGGGGATTTAAAGTGGGTTTGTTTTGATTTGTTTATGTTTTTTTCTGGTTTTGCCTGATTGTGCAGGCTGGCTCAAAATTTCGCGTGTGCCAAAATTCCGTAATCTAGGCCACAATGGGATCTATGAAAAGAAGCCAGATCCAGAGGCATTGGCTTGTAAGTGGTCTTTGTGAGCTCTGGAAGACTGATAAAGACGCTTCTGAGTTTCTTTTATGAGCCAAAGGCTTTAGCTACACTGATTCTACTGCGTGAATGAATACCCGATACGTTGTTACTATAGCAATCATCATCGGCTACAACACCCCCATAAATGCGCCGTCTATTAATGTGCCTTAATAATCCATAATTCCCAAAATCCTTCAACCTATAGTATTAGCTGATTCTATAGATACCAACCCTACCAGTTAACTTCTTCGTGTCATCGAAGAGCTCGTCGAATCCAAATTTCGCCTCACCAACAATCAAATGTTCACCATAGGCGACCAAGGACTCCCCAAACCCGCTATAGCCTTCTTCACCAATCAGAAAAACCTCTCTGGCTTGTTGATCTGTCTCAGTAGAGCTTAAAACATCACGGATACTCACTTTGTAGATCGCGCCTCTGTGCTTGCCATAACCTGGTGCTGACACAAAAAGGTGATCACCGTGAACAACAGCTGCGTAGCCAAAAGTGGAGATCGAGGAGGCCAGTGTGTACTCTGGTTTGACCACAGCGTGAAACTTGATGCTTCCTTCGCGTCCCACTATGTAGAAGTAGATTGCTCCTAGCAAAGAACTCTCCAAACTACCGTTAGCATGCTCACCAATGATCAAGTACTTTGTGTTGTCGTGGAAACTTCCTGTGAAGATCCAGTTAGCACCAAACCTGCCTGACTCTCTAGAGGTCTTTCTAGTGGCAGGAGTGATATCATCAACCACCCTTTTCTGAATTGTATGCTTGTGCTGTCCGTCATGGGAATAGACAAACACGGCACCTAGACCGTTGGCAGTGATGTACACAAATTGGGAGTCAACAGCAATAGCAGCACCAAATTGTTCATAGCCATCGTTCAGTCTGAGTGACTTTGGTAGTTTGAACTTCAACACTTCTAAGATGGAGACATCAACTTCTTGAATTCCTTGAGCATTCAATACTAAAGCAGCAACATAATCACCAGATAAGACAGTGACTTCACCGGATTGCGGGCCTTCAGCATCAGAGTATGGCGAGCCAATGATGATGTCAGTGAGACCATCTCCATTGATATCATAGGTCGTAATCACTGTGTTCAGTTGCTTGAATCCATAATCGCCGAATCTTGACGAAGCTTTCGAATCGGATATAGTTAGAACCCTGTCATTCCCAGAATAAATGTAAAGTTTTGAAGTGCCAGGTTCTGAAACCAAAGTAAAGTCATGACCTAATAGATTGTAAGCTGCGACATTGCCCCCGAACCTCTTTGAATACTGGAACCCAGAGCTTGAGCTCTTCCAAACGGTAGTTCCAACTTCATTCTTAGAGCTTATGAAATCCTTCAAGGCAAGAACATACACTGATCCAGAAGACTCTTCAAATGGAGCACCAATAGCCAACGATGGTTCATTCAAGAAGTTTCCCACAGCAATAGAAGCACCAAATTGTGAAAGTGGCGTATAAGGACTGATTATGAGCCCGTCTCTAGAAAGGGTGGAGACTTCACTCTCCACTTGAAGTGAGTTCTCAATGATCGAACCACATAAACTCCACGGATCTTTAGCAGGCCCGTACGCTAACCATCTATTCAAATTTGGGAGACACTTCTGTATTGAGGTTGTGATTTCTTCAATACCACCAAGAAAGTATTCATCTAGGATGTCATTCAATAACGGTGATGTTTCTGCTTGCACTGGCCCCGCAACATCAGCGACTCTAATCTCCGCCTTCAAGGCTGACTCTCCCCTTCTGAAACAGTAGAACAGTTCTGTGGGAGACACAGTGAGACCTTCTTTCTTCAGAAGGTTCAGTATATGGACAGTGTCTGGTAGTTTGAGCGGAGTCTGGTAGTAGTCATAGTCACCAACCCTCCACAGTTGTAAAAAGTCGCCAGCAGTATCAAGGTACTTATGTGCTTGATCCGCATCTCCACCGAAGTCCATGTGCTGCAAAACTTCAAGGAGACCTTCGTGCAGCCCCAGCGAGTGCCATGAAGAGTCAGCAGCCTGGTGAGCGAACACGCCATAGATGAAAGCCTTCAGTTCCAAGATATCCTCTGGCTTCAGCTGATACTGTGCCAATCTATAGTACTCAACAGCCGACTTCAAGAAAGGTGGCCAGTGCATATGTTCTGAGGTGTTGTGCTGGCCAATCCCACAGCCATAGAAGGCATCTGGGAAGAATGCTCCTCCGATCAAGTATGGGAGGTACTCTTGTCCCTGGATGTCCTCAGGAAGGAGGCTATGGATCCTTGATATGATGGTTGCATGGATTCTATTGTGGGTTAGTATTGATGTCAATTACAGGCTAATCCTGAACACTCACGCCACTCCAGCTGCTATTGTTGTACCAAAAGTGTATAAGAGCCCTCCAAGCAGCCAGAAAGTCCTCATTGTGCTTAATTGGCTCTGTACTGGAAATAGATGCCCCTGTTGAATGTGTCAAAGAACCTTTTTTTTGGGCCGATAAAAAAAGTGACAGTTGGGAAAGACTAGGAAGACTGCAGCCAAAGTGAGCAATCGCCACCATGTCCCAAGTGCTTCTCCCGAGGTGAGTAACGGCTGCTCACAGTGTCAATTGTGCTCCTTACTAACACCAGTACAGCTTCATCGTCACGATCTGTGGCGTTTCGTGCCTGTTGGCCACTCTGATCTCTCTGGCTGGCATAGCACTCCAACTGCGGAATTATAGAAAGCCAGCCCAACAGAGACTCATCATCAGGATCCAGCTCATGATCCCACTGTTCGCCATCTGCTGCTACGTCTCCCTCCGCTGGTTCCCTTTGTCCAAGTTCTTCGAGCCGATCAAGGAGATCTACGAGGCCTTCGTCATCTACACATTCTTTTCCTTGTTGACACATTTGCTAGGAGGTGAACGAAACATCGTCGTGATATGCTCCGGCAGAGAACCTGTGAGCCACCCATGGCCAATGAGTCAGTTGTTTCCACCTGTGGACATCTCTGACCCATTCACCTTGTTGAACGTGAAGAGAGGTATCTTGCAATACGTTTGGTTGAAGCCTATCATCTGCCTTCTAACTGCCGTCACCGAGTTCTTCAAATTGAACGAGAACACAAAGGGGATCTTCAATATGTACTTCTTGATCAACTTTGTCTACAACTTGAGTGTCACCATCTCACTTTACGAGCTTGCCTTGTTCTGGAAATGTCTATACAATGATTTGAAACCATTCAATCCATGGGGGAAATTCCTGTGTGTGAAGTTGATCATCTTTGCTAGTTACTGGCAGGGTGTCATCCTAGGCTTACTGAGTTGGTTTGGTGTGCTAAGAAATGATGCTTCAGACTCAGAGAATACGCTGGGTTTTGCCATCCAGAATGCTTTGCTTTGTGTTGAATTGATTGGTTTTGCCATTGGTCATTGGTATTCCTTCTCCTACACAGAATACGACCATCTATCACTGCCTGGTTGCGGTAGACTAGCATTCAAAAGTGCATTGAGAGACACAGTTGGTATCGGTGACTTGGTGTATGATTTCCAAGCTACATTCTCCGGTGATTCCTATGATTACAGACAGTTTGACTCTGTTGAGGCATTGATTGCCCATCCATTATCACAGTCAAGAATGGCTAGATTCAACGAAGGTCTAAGGTACACAGATTCAGGGAGACAGAAGTACTGGCTACCGAACAACTCGAAACACCTGAACTCTCCAAACATCAAATCTCCACTGTTATCAAAGAAAAGAACAAATTCCATCACGTCTTCTCATGCTTCAACAAGGGCCATTTATGCTAACTCAATACTCACGGTTGATTCCAAAGAAGATGAACAACTGCCAACCAGTGGGTCCATCAATAACTATAACTCCATTGACGACACTATAGAGGATCTGGAATCTGAATATGTGACGGATCTGTCTGTCTATCAGCAAGCTAAAAGGGAGCGTCCATTCGGTGACAAGAATTGTCCTGTTGTCTATGACATAGAGTCCCATACACACTCACCGGCGCTACAGAGATTAAGAGAACAGGCCATGGCACGTCAAGCTGTGTGATCAATGGCTACCTCAACTCCATTGGGAATTACATGGTGCTCATTATGACATGTACGTCTTCAATTGCACTCCCTTGACGGTATCTTCAGTTATGTGAGACTTGACTTGGTCATAGTTGGCAGTGCGCTTGTTTTGGTTACCGCTACTAGCAGAGTACATGATCATTAGATTAAGGTACGTCGTAGAGAAGTATGACGAGTGTCTAAATAATTTTGATTATAAGTTAAATACTCATAGCTGTTAAACTTTATAGGATCAAAAGCAATTGATAGCAAGATGTTCTGAGATTTCGGAAATGTTGTAAGTACTGTACTATGAAACCTCTAGTATTCACATATATTCAAAGAAGCCAATATTTTCGACGTAAACTAATTATATTTCTAGGTAGTCTCTCATGATTAATCGCTACCCAATTAATATTCTCTGGAAAGATAAAATAGATCTGAAAGGATTAGTAACTGAATGATTAGAACTAAACCAGGATGAAGGGTGCAATAAATCTTGACAGCTTCTCTAAGTACCTTGAAAATGCCATCCTCATCGTGAGTGTCAAGATCTGATAGAACGAAGAAGGACATTGACATAGCGAAATTGATCCCCACGGGAATAACGCCATACAATACCTTTTGTCTTCTGCCCATTGATCTGTTATTGACTGCAAGTCTTTCTGTATGAATTGTTTTAAGGACACGCAGCCATATCATGGGGATTTGGACCTCCACTGTTTTCAGTACCCTTTGCCAAACGTCGAAGTCCTCCTCCTGGGGTTCAGTGTAAACGTAGATCATCAATGGAATTAAAGAAAGTAGTAGAAGCCCTGCCCAAACAGCTGTAGTTAAGGAAATTAAACTCCCTGCGATGTACCAAGGGGTTTTGATAAATGAATCATAAAATTTTTGGATCATTCTGGTTTTGTGAGTGTTGAAAGAGTTTCTGGATGTGCGGTTTCTTGTTCTGCCTACAGCAATAGAATTCATGTTAGACTCCTCATCATGACGGACATTTCTTGGATGTTTTTTAATAGATTCCTCTTCCTGTTGTTGCTGGGATGAGTTACCACCGGCACCCAGAGTTTCATCAACAAGTAATGAAGTTCTTCTGTTGGTCAATGGAATACTCTTTTTGTGGCCACTGTCTATTGAATCATTGAGATCGATGGTACCATCCTCGATTTGTACAGACTCACTCGACATCGAGTCAGCGTACTGTTGGTTCAGATCACTGGTCTTCTTGAATTTAGGGGTGGCTCTGTCATCTGGGGAAACAGTTTCAACTAACAGCTTGTTTTGTTTGAGGTCGTCCATCACGACAGTTCTCAAGTGGCGAGAGAGGCGTAGACGTTCCTCATCTTGAGCATTTTGGAGGGTGGCGTATTCGGCAACGCACAACAACATTTCTTTGATTGTTATTTGATCACTGGTTTCTTCTGTGTGCAAACCTAGCCACTGGCGAGCTAACATGTAAGCGTCGTGGACCAGCGCTGTCTCATCTGCATCGAGATGTATGGTGGTGACCATTCTTGTGTAACGTGATACTGTCCTTTCTTGGGATATGATCTTTAGGGAGTGTTCCTCTGGCCCCTGAAAGATTTCAAGTTTTCTAAAAGAAGCCAAATGGCAGATTCGTTGACACGGAGACTATGGCAGAGGTTTGCCGGTTTCTACACTCGCACTGATTTGTCTCAACTATTCGGGTTTATTGGGGACAACATTAATAACTATTTATCACCTTGAAAGTGAGAGTTGATACGTTCAGGCTCTTTTGCTTCGGTGGTTCGTCCTCGCTCATTTCTTAATATGCAATTCTTAGCCGCTGTAGATCAGATCGGATTTATTCCCGTTTATCTCCGAACACTTTCGCGGCCCAAGCACAAAACAGCTGGTAGGCCGCAGAGGTCATCATTTACTCCATGAGCTACAATGCATGATCATCTGAGTAACAAAAGGGATTGTATCTTTGAAGTTTGAACAGGCCCCACGGCTCCCGGCTTCTGACTCCTGTACTGCTTATTCACATAAAGGGAAATTTAGCTCTTTTTCTGAGCTCGTCAGTCCATCAAGCAAACGGAAGTAATGTTGACATTCCCAGGAGCCCACCCACCACATAATACGCTCATCTGACGGAGATCTAAGTGTCACTCGCTTGACATCTTTCAAGGGAATGTCCATTCTCAATGCGCAGGATGCATCCACTGACTCCAGATATGGAACAATGAACCATTTTAGCAATATTGCCTCTATTGTCCTTCTGACCTTGGTTTTGAAAGACCGAACAATGGTCGGTTTAAATGACACTAAATCACACCTTATCGAAGTCCCCAAACATGATCCTGGCCAATTAATGTAAGGTATATCATACTTTGAATTGCTCTCTTCCTTCTCGCTGATCCAAGGATGGCAAACAACCACCCTTTTTGGTTTCACCCTAAAGTCTTTCCACTGTAGTGTATGCCAGAAAGGATTGACCTCCAATCCAGTCTTGGTACCATTTGGAAGTCTTTTGCGATTAAGAAAATCATTGACATCGAAAACCCATGTTCTGGTATAACGCATCAACAGAGGATATCTCTGATCTATGACCCCATCAGGGGTGCTTGTCATGATGAAAAATGAGCGGGTGACTCTCATCAACTGTTGCACGTCAGCCTTTTTGAAAATGTCATAAGTGATTCTTGGTGGGACATAGAAGAAGATCGAAATCTCTGGATCTATGATGGGTGAAATATCTGGGATCTCTCTCAAAGTGACAAATAGCGCCACAGTTGCGCGGTCATTGGCATCGAAGTTCAGGTGGTTAATTATATTTACCCACAGCTCAAGTGGAAGATCTGGAATTGTTTGTCTCATATTGATCAATGAGTGGAATTATGTCTTAGAAAATGGTGGTTTTTTGAAAGTTCCTGGTGGCTTTTATAGCAATCGGCTTGAAAAACAGCTCACATATCCTCAATATACCGCTGTGTTTAATATTTGCAAAATTAACTCAAATTAGGCTCTGTCGATCATGAGACTTAGTACCGATCTAGACTATGGATTATAGTTTGCTTATATAATACAATCATAGCTCTGTGAGTGTGGTTTTGAGCAGGCTGAGTCATAACAAAATAGATAATTGATTTCTGGCGAGGGTCGAATGGGCTAGGTACATATATATCATGGGCTAATATTGTCTTGGATCGGTCTACAGCTACATTCAAATTAGTGATAATTATACAAGGATCCTATACTCTAGGCCCAACAGAATATTATTATACTAATTGATACACAGTGGGAAGTCACCAGACTTTTGCTTTGAGCTCGTCAAGGTCTTGAGCAAGCGGTGGTAGTTTCGGCAGTTCCAGCGACTCAATTCCCATATGATCACCTCTTCCAGAGGAGTTTTAATGCTCCTTTCTTTAGCTTCCTGGGGTGTCAATTCCATAACGCTAACATAAAGATCATCCAGAATTTTCAAGACAGGTTTGAATGCCCGTTTCTCCAAGATTTGTGCGACCCTCTTACGAAGCTTGCTTCTGGTGGATCGAGTGATCTTCGGTTTATAAGACACTCTCTGATATTTAACGCCATAACTAGGATATGGTCTCAATTTTATCTCTGAAAAGGTACCATCTAGGAAACTGCTCTCGTTTTCGCTAACCCATGGATTGCAAACGGTCACTCTTTTTGGTTTCAGGGTAGGATTATTCATCAAATCGTACCAGAACTCCATGGTATCCATCCCAGTTTTGATACCATTCGGAAGCCTCTTACGATTTATAAAGTTATTGACATCGAACACCCAAGTCTTGCAATAGCCAACGAAAGGAGGACACTTTTTATATGTAATTCCGTCAAGTGTGCTTGTCATAATGAAGAACGAGCGTGTAGCCCTCATCAACAGCTTCACATCAGTGATCTCAAAGATGTCGTAAGTGATTCTTGCTGGAACGTAAAAGAAGATCGAAATCTCTCTGTCTATTATATCAGCTAGATCTGGAATCTCTCTCAAGGTGACAAATAACTCCACTGTGGTGCGATCATTGGCGTCAAACTCCAAATGGCTGATTATTCTTGTCCAAAGCTCTCTTGGAAAGACAGAATGTGATTGCATGGTATACTAGGATGTTTTGATAGTGTTTTATCAAGAAACCACCTCTTTTGAAAGATTCAAATGGCTCTTTATATCTGGTGGCGCCGAAAACAGCTCATTCGATCTCTACCGCCAATTATCGGTCAAGACCAGCGACGCCAAAATACCTCAACATTTCACAAATTACATTCTACAATGAAATTTAACTTACCGACTGATAGTACTCTAGAGTGACAGGATTGTATAAAAGGGACCAAGTCAGTTATGAGCCGGAACAAAGTTTATGACTGACGAAGTTCGAACGGGATGGATAAGAGTCGGTAGGTGAACTTGCTTAACTATGTGTCGTTTCCGAAAGCGGACGAAAGATTTGAAAAATTCAGAATAGCAGAAAGCAGAAGAGGTTCTTCAACACGCTTGAAAGGTGGTGTCGTGTCTTTGCCAGGATTCATAGAGAAGATGGATGACGCTGAGTTGAATGCTATCAGAGCTGCTCGTTTGCAGGAACTACAGAAAAATGCTGGCCAAGGTGGTCAACAACAATCACAGTAAGTTGAGATCAAACGACTGAAGGTCAACATGAATCAAATGTGCTAACAGAACACACGCAGAGCCGATCAAGGCCTAAGTGCTGCCCTAGATCAAGTACTAGAACCGGAAGCTAGAGCCAGACTTTCGCGTGTTGCCCTGGTGAGACCAGATAGAGCCAAGGCTGTGGAACAATACATCGTTAGACTGGCACAAAGTGGGCAAGTGCGTAGAAAGCTTGGGGAAGATGACATTGTGGAGATCCTGAACGGTATTGCCAGAGACGAACAGAAGAAGAACGAGACAAAGATTGTGGTACGTATATTGTGTGTTTCTTCGATAACAAGGGTTACTAACGAGCTCAATAGTTCTCCAGAAAGCAGATCGAAAGCGACGATGAGGACGACTTCTTTGACTAATACACGGAAAATTAATAATGACTTGGCTGTAGCTTCCTCTTTGATCACAACCCCGATGAGCTGGTTGCAACCGTTCTCATTGTCATGGCCTTACAAATCAACCCCAAAGCCCAGGCACTGTACCAATTAACCGATGCGATTGGCTGAGCCGTGTTACACTTTCCCAATTCGGTAGTCGGAAGCTTTCATGTCTTGGACCTTCCACTTTCGGACACTCCAGCCGATGTCTGATGCGAGATTGATACGTTTATCAGTCGCTATCAAAAATATCTCCTGAAAAGTATATATACTTGGGGGAGAAGACCTCTTTCCACCCCTGAGCAGTGGAGTCTTCAACCATCTACAACACAACTGCCAAAATGGTCCACCCATTCGATCCTATCTCTGATGCTGAAATCAGAAAGACCTCTAAGTTAATCAAAGACCTAAATGGCTCCAACAAGGTCCACTTCGCCCAACTGGACAGACTAGATCCTCCAAAACAGGACATGATCAAGTACTTGAACATTGAGCGTTACGGTGGTGGTTCTTTACCTGAGATTCCAAGAAGAACCTACGTCTACTACTACTTGAACGACAAAATGCCACTATACAAAGCTTTGGTTAACGTCACTTACGGTCATGTCATCACCAATGAAATTGTTACCGGTGGTGCTGTTGGTCCTATGGTCCCAGAAGATTTGGCTGCTCTTGAAGCCATGATTGACTCCCATCCAGTTGTCCAAGCTGAAATCGCCAAGTTGAGATTGCCAAAACACATCAAAGTGTGTATCGACCCATGGATGTACGGTACCGATTCAGATGATATTGAAGAACCTTTGATCCAATGTTACGTCTACTTGAAGGTGGACCACCCAGATGCCAACCATTACTCCATCCCAGTCAAATTCTGTCCTGTCTTCAAGCTGTTGACCAGAGAATTCGTCAGAATGGACTACTTACCAAGTGGTTTAGATGAAAAGACCACTTTGACAGAACCATGGAGAGAAGTCCCAGCTGTTGAATACCATCCAGACTTGAACGGTGAAGAAACTTTGAGAGATTTGAAACCATTATTGCTACAACAACCAGCTGGTACCTCATTCACCCTTGACGGTGGTAAGATCGAATGGCAAGGTTGGGAATTCAGAGCTGCTACTAATGCCAGAGAAGGTGTTGTCTTATACGATGTCCACTTCAAAGGTCGCTCTTTGTTCTACAGAATTGCTCTAAACGAAATGACTGTCCCATACGGTGATCCAAGAGCTCCATACCACAGAAAGCAAGCTTTCGATTTAGGTGATTGTGGTTTCGGTGTCAACGCTAACCAATTGGGTCTAGGTTGTGACTGTTTGGGTGTTATCAAATACTTGGACACTTTGAGAGTCAATGACAAGGGTGAACCAATCAAGCTAACCAACACTGTCTGTATCCACGAACAAGATTACGGTATCCTATTCAAGCACATGAACTACAGAAATGGTAATGCTATCGTCACCAGAAGAAGAGAATTCGTCATCCAAACCATTGCTACTGTTGGTAACTACGAATACATCATTAACTTCGTCTTTGATCAAGTTGGTGCCATCACTGTCCAAGTTAGAGCCACTGGTATCTTATCCACCATGCCAATTGATGAAGGTGTTTCTGTCCCATGGGGTACCAACATTGGTCCAGGTGTCATGGCTGCTTACCATCAACATTTGTTATCTTTCAGATTTGATGCCAGAATCGATGGTGACAACAACACTGCTGTTTACGATGATTACGTTCCAATGAAGCCAGATCCAAAATTGAACCCATACAATGTTGGTTACGTTGGTGAAAGAACTGTTGTTGAAAACTCAGGTTTCATTGAACAATCTCCATTCACTAACAGAACTTACAAAGTCATCAATGAAAGCTCCATCAACAAGATCACCGGTAAGCCAGTTGGTTACAAGTTTGAAATGCCAGCTAGACAAATGATGATTGCTTCTCCATCCTCATACAACATGAAGAGAGCTACTTTTGCTACTCAACAAATGTGGGTTACCAAGTACCGCGATGGTGAATTGTATGCTGCTGGTGAGTTCACTAATCAATCCAGAACTGACAGTGGTCTATCCAAATGGGCTGATGGTTCTGACAAGGTTAGAAACACTGACATTGTCTTCTGGCCAACTCTAGCTCTAACACATCCACCATCAACTGAACAATTCCCAGTCATGCCATCTGATTTCATGCAATTCTTGGTCTCCCCATCTTCATTCTTTGAAAGAAACCCAGCTCTAGATGTTCCATTAGCCAACAACAACTTCAACAAGTCCAAATACTTCGAAGAAGCTAACACTCCAACCATCCAAGCTCAAGCTGCTAAGGCTTCATGTTGCAAGACTACCTTATAAAGTTCCTGGTGACTCATCTTTGTATATTAAGCGCATTCAATTCTAATTAGATATTCAGTTTTCGATATACTCTGTAGTTGATCTATATACTGATCTAGGAGCTTTCGGTGGTGGTTGTCTGACTCGTTGCCGCAGCCTCTGTTCTAGCCAATCAAATTCAAGCCCAGAATCAGAATGGCGGCCTTGAGAGAAATTCCCGAGAATAATCAAAACATTCAAACCCCTTAACTTCACTTCTTTTCCACATTAAAGAACTAACCCCACTGTTATGTCAATGCAATCTGGTATTGTGAACTCGTCAAAGTATTGCGACGACTCTGAGTCGAAATACTTGGGCGAGGAGTTAGATCTAACCAAGTTTAATATCGATCTCCATTTCTTGATGGAGCTGAGCTTTCTCAAGAAGATGAGGATCGTTAGCGAACTGACCCTAATGGTCAGCAAGGCAAACCACGCTTACCCGAAAATACTCTGTCCTCTTTAACTCGTATCCAAGAGCAACAGCGACCCTCTATCAATGCTGAGAGATTTAACGAACGCTCCAAGGTCCTTATCTTGGAGTTTCCTGTCAAAACGGCTCGTGACAGGTTCATTCGCTCTTTCATTCGTGTCGTTGAGGAAGAGGGGGTATGATTGTTGGAAGTAATGATTCTGGGAAGCTCACTGATACGAAGGATTTCATCACTGACTACATCTCCACCCCAAAAGCTAAAATTGAATTCCCGCCAAACGGTAAAGTCAAATCGAGGTCATTGAAGGCTCTAGTGCCAACTGTTGGTACTTCACTCATGAGCCCAGAGGACTTTCGGAAGCTCAATGATATCAGACTAAACGCTTTAGGAGGCTATTTCAAAGATCTGGATCAAAAAGCGAAGACACATCCAACATTGTCAAACCCTGAAAAGCTCAAGCAATTGAAAAGCTACCTTGTTGACGCCAATATCTCCACCCATACATTCATTTCACTTGATATTGAATATCACACTATAGGTAAAGTCCACAATTTAACAGAAATTGGCTTCACAATCCACGACCCTACAAAATGTGCTTTATCAACTTCTTCCAGTAACCTCATCAATATCCAGATAGTTATCAAGGAGAACTACGATTTGAGAAACGGTAAATATGTGCCTGACAACAAGGATGATTTTGCACTTGGTGACTTGAAGTTCATGCTGGATAAGAAAGAAGCTGGTATCTTTGTTCAATCCATATTTGATCATTTCTTCATTATCGGTCAAAACTCCCACAGGGCATTCTTTGTTGGTCATGGTGTTGGTATGGACCTCATTATTATGCGCCGTGAGCTCAAGATCTCTTATCCTCCGAATGTTGACATTATAGACACCAATGAGCTTTACAAGCTATCTCAAGGCCAATTCTTCTCATCGATCCAAATGCTATTAAACGGTTTCCACATTCCTTATTCATTTTTGCATAATGCTGGGAATGATGCTTACTATTGCATGCTGCTATTCTTCAAACTGACGGATCCTACCGCTAGACTTGTGCATAGGTTAGATGATTTTGAGTCTTACCAGGAGTTCAAAGATTCAATGAGGAAAGTTGGTATCAAAGGTGAAGCCGAGGAAACATACCATATTGCTCATTGCCGTGAATTCAATGGCTATCATGAAGCCACTACGGCTGTTGAAGCCGTGAAAGCCTGTTTCAAGGGTATCGAGACTTAATATCAGAGGGTTGTATACTCAATCAGCAGTTTTATAGCTATAACGTACACTACATATTGTCACTTTAGTAGGTCATCAATGCATTAAGTAGTTTGATCTGTCTAGGTTCAGGCGTATGTACATGACTTTTTAGCGATATGCTTCTAAACGTTAGAGGTCAATTGTTCAAACTCTTTCTTCTTGGCTTCAAGTTTAGCCTTCTTTTCTGCTTCTCTTTGCTGCTGCTTTAATTGTCTCTCTAGCTTCTTCTGATTTTGTTGGGTCTTCTTCTCTTCTTTAGATGCCTTCTTAGGAGCTTTGGCCTTGATTGTGATCAAGTATTTAGCACGAATATCACCTTCAGCTTGAACATCTGCATCGATGAAGGTCTTCAAGTATTCCAAGATCTTTTGTCTTCTAATTTCTTCAAGTTCAGCTAGTCTTGGTGGTTGATAGTCTGGGTCTTGAGATTCTTCAATGGTGAATGTTGTGTTCTTATTACCCAAATTTTCCTTTGTGTCAAACAAGATGACAATAGTCTGTTCTTTCTTCAAATGGGACTCAATTTCAGCTCTTTTCTGATTCTCTAGATCATGTTGGGAGATACTCCAGGAGATTTTGATGTACTTAATACCAGACTCTCTTTTCTTTTCTCTAGTTCTCCCATATAGCTTACTCTTCTCCTGTGCCAACTTCTCATTGTAATTCTTCAAAGTGACCTCCTTACTAATAATTCTCACAAATGGAATCTCCATGTTGTCGATGGTTTGCACATTGACGATATCAAAAGAGTCTTCTGGACCTAAATTCTTGATGAAGTGCTTCAGCGAATCTTCACGCACACCAGAATCGGTATAGTGCATCACTCTTAACTTCGGATTGACATCGAAGACCTCCCTGATCTTCAGCGTGGTATATTCGTTATCCAGATCGTTAACACCGGTGGTCCATTTGAAGGTTTCAGGGTTGTAATTCTTGGTAGTTAGCAGATCAACTGGGGATAAGTTTCTCTTCAAGTCCAACGAGGCCTTCGGTTTTCTGAAATGCTGTTGATCGTTGTTGTTGTTCTTGTTTCTATTATGCTGGTTTTGATTCCCTGGCCTGTTCAGGTTGCTTCTATTCTGGAAGTTCCCGTTCCCACCAGCTCTCTTCTTCTTGATGTCATTCAAGGCACTTGGTGTGTTAGCACTGTTGTCCGCTAAGATCCTATTCAGCTTCTCGTTCAGATCTAACTTTCCCTTCCCGGAAGAGTAGAAGCGTGAGCAAATTGAGACCCTCAGTGGCCGTAGTAAAGGACGGAATGGAAGCATCTTGTGGCAAGGGGGATCTGTGTATAAATTATGGGGTGCTTTTGATGCTTCAAATTGTGTCGAGATTTTTTCTCCATATATTTCCGGAGTCGGTAAGGACACTACGGTGAAGAGTATAGAGTATAGGGTATAACATAAAGGCATAATTAAACAATCTAAGAGTTCGGGAAGTGTGTTTCCAGGTAGCCGAAGCAGCAGAATAGGGCATTTAGTATTCACAGCCATAACAATGTCTCCATGGGATCTCACCCATCTTGGCTGAGTTCATTTCTAATGGTCTCTCCATAGTGTCAAACTTTGAGAAATCACGATCGTTCAATTGGGCCAAAGTGTCCTTAAAACCAAAGAATGTTTCTTGGGAGATGATACCTTCCTTCAATAGTGATGCCATATGTTCCAACACAGCGTGGTCTTCTGTAGCAACTTCACGAACAGACAAGTCCTTGGACTTATAGGAGTGATCATGGCTGACAATAGTACCATTCACAGCGGTGACCGATTCATCGATCCTGAATTCTGGGAATGGATAGTGGAGTTCAGCAGTGAAGTTCTGTTGGGCATTACCAAAACCATGGTTACCTTCACGGGACAGTGTGAAAGTTGAAGTGCCGTTGTGAGAAGTTTCCAACACCAAGACCTCCTTGCCTTGCAAGCTCAAAGCTGAAGCATAGACACTTGTGACATTGGCTTCATAAGTCATCTCACCATCAACAAAAGGACCCGTTTCAATGGAGGCCACTAATGGGTATGCCTTTTCTGATTTCAAACTGCCCAGCTTGTTGTCATTCTCGTCATAGATGTCCTTGTGGAATTTAGACGACACGACTGTACTCAAGACTTGAGAGTCACCGTATGCGTCATAGATCTGGACGTTTGAGAATTGAGCCTTTGAGTCAGTTTGCAAAATCAGTGGGACCACAGTACCATTAGTCAAAACATATGTCAAATTACTCGACACTTGAGTCTTGAACTCAGCTTGGACGATCTGTGTCAAGCTTGAAGGACCACGACCAATTGTCAATGGAATGTAGGAAGCTGAATCATCAAAAGTTTGCACTTCACCATAACTATCACTGATATTTGGAGCTTCCCAGTGTAATAAGTTAGCTGCTAAGATCCAATTTGGTGAAATCTTCAATGGGTCTCTTTCATCACCGTTGGAAATGATGACCTCTAACTTGGATGGTTTCTTCCATAAGATTGGCAAGAATGCGGTTAGGTCAACCTCAATAGGTTTGATATCGAAGGCATTGACACCGACAATTGGTCTCCATAGTGGAGGTGAGATACCACCTGTGAAAATGACTGGGTCTGGGGCAACAGAACTCACTTTCACCTCATTAATGTAGACATCAACAACACGAACAGGACCATGACCTTGCAAGTAGTGGCCGTTTTTCTTGAATCTGTCCTTATTGGAATCTAAAGCGTTTGAGTACCAGAACTCTTCAGCGGCATTACCAGATGCGTATAGTGAAAGTTTCAAATTGGTAGTGTTGTGTGAGATCTTAGGGATACTCAATTGAGCAGGTTCACCATCGTAATAAATCAATGGTGTCTTACCGGTCTCGGACTTGATAAGTTTAGTGACCTTGTTTGCAGGTTTGTTGGTGACTGTGATAAAAGAGGAATCTTCACCTTCGTCATAATCATTCTGTTCTTCATTATAGTATTTCACAGCAATGGATGTATTGAAAGCACCAGTCAGTTTTCCAACGAGTAGGTTATCCAGTTGGAAAGTCAATTCAGCTTGTGGAGCCTTGAACAGTTGTAGATACTTGGAAACGTCCTTCAATGAAGATGAAAACACCAACTCGTTGCCTGGTTCAGCAGTGGAAGTTCTCCAGACAGGGATATCATCAATGAACATATGTGCTAGTCTATCGTATTGGACTCCGTCAACGGTGGTATTTAGCTCTAGGACAACTCTATTGAAGTCAATCTCAATTGGGGTGTCAAACTTCACTTTGGCAGGAATACCCCAGCTGTTACCAAAACTGTGCTCTAATACCAATTGTTCAAACACCAGATTCTTGTGTGCAATAGGGAGTTGCAATTCGAGGGCCTGTTTAGCACCTTCTGGCTTAGCCTGTGAGATCTTCAAGAGTAGTTCATAAAAAGGTGAATAATGAGTGAATGCCAATAAGGATAGGATAAAGACCGCAGAGATTGCAGGGAGCAACGAGTGGAAGCGACTTCTCTTGCGTGGTCTCTGTTCGAAGCCAAGTATGTCTTGTTTCTCGCTCACCAGAGCATCCTCCTCGTCGAAAGCGTATCTGCTCATTGGAGGCTAAGAAGTGACTTGGTGAGACATAAAGGCATTGATAGACGTTTATTTATTTATTTACCTGGAGGGTGTGGAACGTGCCCCTCTGTGGCCCGACCAATTTCCGCCTGTGCCCCTACCACCATGACAGATACTGGTCCAAAAGCAGCCCCAACGAGCGCTCCAGTCCGGCCCTCGTGGCCAGGCGGACAACACGTCCCTCTAAAGTCTGTATTTTACCTGCCTACAAAAAGGGAGCTCCCTCCCAGGCTTGCAGGTGGGAAATTCGGTGGAACGCTCTGCCCAACTGCTCTGCCCAGGTCCGCAAGGGTCCAGGCGGGGCTTCTCCTGAGAGAATCCAGGCGTGGAGACGCTAGGGTGTTGCCATAAGAAACTTCAGGCGGGCTCTTGCGGCCACTTGGGCCCGTCTATGGGAGGCTTCACGGGCAGTTGGTCCCCAATGGGGGCTATTGAGTGCAATATACAGACTGTCCTAGGACAGAACCCGATACCGATCATTTTAGTGGGACGTTCTTCTTTTTTGGTAGAATGTTTGGTGTTGATCTGGCTCAGGTTCGAATCTTTGAATTTAATTTTCTGAGAAATTATTGATACCTCATACCTCACACTACAACAAGTGCAAGCACCGATCCACAATGATCATCTCCAGCATCAGAAGAATCTTCGCCTCGTTTAGAACGGAGGAAGAGGAGAAGTCCTATTCCAGAAAGGCCTTTTTCAACCTCCTGGGTTTCTTGGGTTCTTGTGTCTTGTTTTCATTCGTCGCACAGAAGCTAGCTCAACATCCAAGAGAACTGGCCAGAACTGCAAAGACTCTGGCTCTGAACAATGCCATCAAGAGTTGATCTGGTTTGAATGCTGTTGTGTCTTTCCGTTTGGTTGCTACTCTCCTGGACCTCGTGAAATTGTCGGATCCTGAGTATCATTCCACATTGGTCGTTGGTTGACTTACGTCAAGAACATGAACGAAGGCCCTTGATGCTTCTGGTTCGCATGAGTTAGATCAATTGGGTCTGTCAATTCTCCCTTGTCCATCTACGGATGTTACCCCCAAGCCTTGGGTCCCAAACTTCACCATGTCTACTCCTATACCCTTCAATATGACTGACAAGTACCCATCATCGCTAGCAACCGCAACAAAACACTGAAGAGAAGTCCTGTGCAGACTTCCTAGCCATCCCAAAACGATCCTACTACGATCCCAAAGCTTCAAAACACACATAAAACAAACGTCATCATTACTAATTTAATCTTAGTGTACAGTTATAAACAAGATGTAGGCAAAAACACACATTAATGACAAGTCAGGTACCTTCTTCTCTAAGTAGTGACTCTTTCAATTAATAGAAAACATGCAAAATTTAAAGGACATCATCAACTTTTCTTCTCTCTTCTTTATTGGAGTGAGTGGTGGATGGCTATAAGACAAAGAATAGAACAATCATCACAATTCTTCGTCTCAGGTCAGTGGAGGAGGTATGGTCATTTAGCTTAATCTAATAGGAAATGCTTGGCCATTTCATATGAAGTCCAAGAGATGGCTGTGGCAGGGACATTAGCCACGATTCTTGGTTTGACACCTCTCCAGAAACCTTTCCAGCCGTGTAGTTGATGGATGGTCTTTGCAGCCTTGAACAACGTGTTGGAGTTTTTCACTGCTGGGTCCTTGGATTCACCTCTGATTTGCAACAGGGTCTTTATACAGTCTAATGGGGTAGTGATGGCGGCACAGGTGGCACCGGAAATACCACCACATAGACAGTGGATCATTGGGTCATAAGCATTGGTTGGGTTTAAGATCTTGGTTGAAGTTTCATATATCACAAAGTTGAATGCTGCGAATGGAACGTTCATGGATAATGTGGTTGGATAAGAGTAGTAGAAACTTCTAAACCCTTCGGTCTTGTACATATGTTTGGCCAATTGGGACATTGACAGGTTGTTGGAACCTAGTTGCATTCTCTGTTTCAAAGTGTCAAATGGGTTCATTAGGGCATCAGCGGCAATTGTGGCAGAGGAACCAGCAATGGCTGTCTTCATTGTGTGGAATTGGTCACTTTCTGATTCATCGATGATATGTCTCTTCACGAATTCGTAGGTTGCGAAATAGACGGCATGTGCAGGACCAGCACCAAGCACCATAGAATTCAGACCTTTGAACAAGGCCATGGACCCCTCGGTGGAGCTGATTCTCGTGATGGCGTTGTATATCCCGGAATACACGTTCTTGTTGTTCAGCGACTGCATACGGGTCTTGATGGCATCGATGGGGAACATGACCGAATGCTCCATGATACCAGCAAAGGCACCAGCTAGCAATTGGGCACCCATGGTGGCGGACTCAGGCAGAGCCTCGTAGTCTATCTCTATGGAGTCATGGCCGATGGAAGCGTCTGTGTGTGGTATGGTTGTGGTCTGTTGTTGTGACATGGAGAAGATAGGCTTGGAGTCAGTGACGGGCATTAAGTACTGGTGAGATAAGGTTGCTATAGTATTGGAGGGAGAATTGGCACAGCGACAAAAGATGGAGGGAAAGCAAAGAGGAATGAATGGATGGAGGGTGTGTCTATGTGAGGGACAGGGAGAAGAGTGGAAATGTGGAGGTCTCTGAATGCCTTTTATCAGTGGGAAAATTTTCACTTCTCCGATGACTTTTTCTTTTTTTTTTTTTGATACTCGATTAAAAATTTAGCGGAGGCGAGCCCTTCGCTGTATACGGCCTAAATTCAAGGATTATTTGTCAGAGGCCGAGAACCTAGGCAGAAGGCAGGCAGGAGCCAGGCAGGGCACTGTCCAAAGCCTAGCGGGAGGGCAGCCCACAGTTTACTGGCCAGTGGGGGTCGCGCTCTCAGCACACGTCCTGAGTCATGGCAGCCAGGCAGCCAATCACGCACTGGTCCACTGGTAAAAAGGTGTTTTCCCATTGTGTCAAAGTCTGCCCAGATAGGCCACTGCTCCTGCCGTTTCCGGTGTGTTTACAAATTTCCTGCCACTGACGCATTGCCTATCTAGCTCCCGGTCTCCAGGGCCCAGCCACTGCTGATCCTGTCAGTTTGGCTTTTGTCTCGTGTTTTATTGGCTGCTGCCCGTGTTTTGGCGGTGATCAATTCTGATTATCTAGATAATCTCTCGGTTGCAAGGTTGTATCAGGTAATCATCGGAATTATATATTAAACAGCCATCGTCAAGATGCTGTAGTATCTATATATGCTTGCTGCTTCTGGCTGGGTCTTCAAGACTGCAGCTGCTTCAGAATTCAGTGTTCTTTTGTTCAGGGACAATGGTTAGAACCTTGCCGGTCTGAATGGCAGTTTCAACATTCTTAACGTTCAATTCCTCCATGATTTGAATGGTCTCAGTGGTAGCGGTACCCATGTGTGGTAAAGCCAAGACATTTGGTAAGTTGACCAAGTCCAGGTTGACATCTGGTTCGTTTTCCAAGACGTCAAGACCAGCAGATCTGATGGTCCCGTCCTTTAGGGCCTTGATCAAGGCAGTTTCATCAATGACGGACCCACGAGCTGTGTTGACTAAGACAGCACCCTTCTTGATCTTGGAAAAGACCTCATCGTTGAACAAGTGGAATGTGTTCTTGTTCAGTGGAACATTGATCGAAATGATATCTGAAGTGGCCAACAATTCGTCAAATGAGACATATTCAGCACCGGCTTCCAAATCTTCAGGCAATTTGTTTCTATTGTAATAGATGAATCTCTCAAAACCAAATGGTTTCAATTTCTTCAAGATATTACGGCCAATACCACCAAGACCAACGATACCCACGGTTTTACCTTGTGGATCATGGGCAATTGGGGCACCAGCTCTTGGATTGCCCTTTCTCCATTCACCTTTCTGTAACCCCACGTTCCCAGGATGGAAGTTTCTTAAAGCACCTAACAGCAGGAAAACATGTGTGTCAGCGGTGGCATTGTCCACGGCAGAAGGAGTGTTACTCAATTGGATCTTGTGCTCAGCTAATGAAACAGCATCGATCTGGTCATAACCTGCACCGGTATGAGCAATGGCTTTTAGGGATTTTGGGAAATGTTGGATCAATTCCTTGTCAAACAACCCAGTTTGTGCAACAGAGGTGAAAGTTCTGGAGATGTAGTCGATCTTGTTCAGTTTACCACCTGGGCCTAAATCCTTGATGAATTGTTCTCTTTTGGTTGCTGGATCGATAGTGATCACAGTAGCGATCTTTTCAAGTTCTTTCCAAGCTTGGTGAGCGTATTGGATTTCACCTAATCTAAGGACAATTGGTTTGGACATGGTGGATGTGGTAGTTGATGCTTCGTATAGATGGTTTACCTAAGTGTAAAACTTTTCAAAGACCAGTATGAATCATTCAATCCTTGAAAGTGTGGTCGGTTGCAGCGAACAATCAACCGTAACATCATTGTCGCGTAGAGGGCCAGATATGATAAGGATCCGGGTAAGATTCTTCCGGGTCGGAGTCAGATTTCAGTCACGTGAACTTCACGTGAAAGTCAGGTTACAGGAATTGACTCCGATACACTTAATTCAGCCGTGTCTCAAGAGCCGCAAAAAGAATTCCGCACCACAATTGAGTTCTCGTTTTTTAGACGCGCGCGCAAGGTGGCAAAAGAACGAAAAAGCGAAGTTCGGATAAACCTCTTGGGCCACTAGGAGTTAGGAACGCCAGCATTAAACAGGTGCCAAAAGCTGGCGAGGGAACTATTCCAGCAAATCGCAGGCCTGAAGGAGGTGCACAGCGTGACTGGGCCCCGGGGCATCCAGGCTCCAGGCAGGTGTCGTCTGTGCTCTGTGCTAGGCTCAATCGCTTGTGTGCATAACATGCGATTTTGACTACGGGCCTGAATCATCTGATTAACTCTGGGAGTCATCGCTATCTGTGTGGGCCACCACAAAGGACCTAGAGGAACGACCCAGGCGGTGCTCATAGGCTTCCCCTCTGGCTACCCCGTTGTGTCTGGTCAGTGCTCTGGCTGTTTGTGGTGCTCCGGTGTGCCTGTGTGGCCCCTCTCGCTCCCATTGGCCAGTGATATACCCCATCGCCTGCTAATCTCCTCGCTGGCGTAATCACAATCAGATTTTGCAATTTTTTTCTTCGTACACCTGCAGAAAGGTCATTCATTTTTGCTTCAAAACGGTTTTCGGATTAATAAGATGCAAGCTAGCGAAATCAGCAAAATGGTGCCACGAGCTTGGACTTTTAGGGTGTGAAAAATTTTATATAAAGACCTCTGATCTCCCTGTTCTTACCTCCGCTTGATCTGATCTCTTCAAGTTTGCACACTATCACCAGTTACAACTACTACGTCTATACCCACACAATGTCCGCCAGAGCCTTCTCCACTACTGCGTTCAGAGCATTGAACAAAACCACAAACACCGCTGCTAAGGCACTAGACAACACCACTTTGACCGCTCTACGCAACCAACAAGTCAACACTGGTAACTCTTTCAAATCCTTTGCTGAATACAGAAAATCCGCCATCCAACAAGGCCCATTGAGAAAGACCTTCCCAATCAACCAACAATTGGCCGCCACCAGACATGATACCAAAGCTATCTTGACCGATGAAAAGGACTACGGTGTCAGCGAATCCTTTGCCAGATACGCTAGATCCCAAGCCTACAGAGAATAGAGGGCCCGGTTTTTGATAGGGATTACTTTTGCATTCACTTTTTGTTGTGTTATACTTGATCCAATCAAGCTGGTCTTTTGGGTCTCATTGATTTGATATCACGGTTTTATGAGTTTTATGGTCTATGGTTTTTAGAAGGTTATACAAAAGAGTCGTGTCGACTCAAATAAAAGTTTTTTTATAAAATAAACACGTCTGTTGTAGTTGACCTTTGTAGTTATCCTCATTCTGCTTTTTTTCTTTTGTGAGATCTCGCTTAAGCATTAGAACCAAAACAGCAATTGAGGTTCACTCGCCGTTGGTAGTACCCCCTTAACCCCTAAACCCTGGCGCCTTTCATTTCGCCACCCTCGTCCCTGTAGAACGCCATTCTTACGGTACACGTGTGTTCTTCCGTTCTGGGGTGTACCTTGTTATTCACGGATTCCGCCTTGGTTGTGTCAACTATGATATTATCGAACCACTTTGGCATGACAACGAAAAAACGACAAGGACAGACGATGTTCAACTCTCACAAGCGAGGGACTACATGTGTCTTGTCTTAGGATACTTCGCCTCCAAGAGACATCGGAATGATTCTGGCTGAACTTGCGTAATCTTATGGCCTTGGTGCTCTTTGTCTTATCTCCCCCATCACTATCTTCGCTTAATCCCATAAACAATCAGGTATGAATGATAAACAACAAACATAAATACGGAGAATTGCGACATCTGATGAGCGTGTCAGTGTCACCAAGACTAGGACTTTGTGGATAGCTTACTCGTGTATACCATGAGACAAGTCTGGGCCTTGGACACAACGTAGTGGGGCTATGTCAATTGACACAAAGATAAGCACGCCACTATGGGGTTATCTCAGGTACCCGACTCCCGTGCCAAACGCCACCACTGTCCGTATCTCGTCACATCACGATATCAGCTAATACCGCACTATGTTCATATCTGGTACCTCTTTACCAAAATTATAGTTTTTGTCTCATGTTGTTAACTTCCACAAAACCTGTCAAACTGTCAAAAAATCGCTGATCGGTGCTGCGCAAACCATAAAACCGTCTTTGTAACTTCCACAAAATTTCCCCGAACATGAAAACTTTAAACTCTAACTTCCAACATCTAAGTGACCCCCATGGGACAAATCTATAACTTTTTGACTTTGAAAGTCCTGAACGCTGGATGTACCTCATTTTCTATCATTGGGGAACGATTGGAGATTTGAAAGTGAATCGATAAGTACCTCCATTCAAGTCGGGGAATTCTGCTATCGTATCCTATCCTTCTATCTAAGGCCGGTCGGGGTACCTGATCATCGCTCATTTCTAGAGGGGCCGATTGAACTAACAGCGCGACGGTCATGACGGGACCCCGGACTATATGTGAGAGATAGTGAGATTCTAGTCCCAGATAAGGGGACAAGAGGTCATCAGCTCCCCAGTCTCCTGAGCATGGGCTCCATGTGTATTACCCCTTTGAAGACTTTGAAGAGTGACACTGACTGTAGAATCTATGTAATTCCACGCTCAATTACTTGTACATCGATCTGAAAACGTTCAGCCAGCGTCCTGAAGATGATCGATGTTGGTTGCACATTATATGTCGCTGTATGTGTCAAAAATCTCGTGAGCGCGAATAAAAAACGAGTGATTTTCGGTATTCTTTAAAGTTTGATTGTTCAACATTGGTGATTCTAGGCATCGGATCCTAGGGCTGGTCAAGAATGGGGAACCTGGTAAGTTTAGACTTTAAGAAACAAAGTTGAACGTTGGGACAAAAGCTTTAACTCTGTTCATTGATCATGAGACAAAAATTAACGCACCATATCACAGTGTAGTTTGTACACCACGTTTCCCTCAAGGTGTATCAGGGCCAGAATTTTTCATAACCTTGAGCTCACCTTAGCATGTATACACTCTCTTAAACTTGCCAGGCGGTCAGTGATCCACTGTCTGCACCTAATTAACCATGCTTTGCAGCACTTTGTTCAGTTCTGGCCCAAAATGTCATGAAGTCTGCAGAAACTATCGTCGTCGACTCCAAATTTCCTCTTGTGGCACTGAAAAGCGAAGTTGTAAGCCGTGGTACACCCTCTTTTGTGAAGAACGTCTTCAATAGCCGTCAATGCGACAACTCTCGCTATGAAGTGAAGCAGCTTGTTCAAATCACTGTACAATTTCCAATCGCCAGCCCAGATGAATTCAAACGCCGACAATTAACACTGGCTACCTTCAAATCAAAAAATCGGCGACGAGGTGTCTCAAGCTGAGCTGAAGAGAAGAAGGGAGTTGGACATTAGGACCCCCTGTCTTTGCTGTTGGGTTCTATCATTGTTCTAGTCCTCAAAATATGTGGTCTAGACTCATTTCACTCTTACGTGTGGAGAATTGACATAAACTTGACTCTTGATAATGACTCGTTCAAACGGCTTTGATTCTGGGGAAAGGCGTACAGTCCGATATTATCGCCGACTTGGGCCTGCGACCTTGGTCCTTGACTCGTACGTCTCTTTTGACATAAGCGACGTCAAAGTTCACTACTGTCGTTTATAGAACTTATCGCCGACTTGGGCCTTTGACCTTGGTCCTTGACTCGTACGTCTCTTTTAACATAAGCGACGTCAAAGTTCACTACTGTCGTTTATAGAACTTACGAGTTTAACGTTTCAGGACGTATTGAAAGCTGGGCTTTCAAGTGTAGATAATTGTTCTTCAACGTTCTATGAACAACGCCGTACCTCACATGTCAAAACTTACGACTCTTGATCCATTATTTCGTCGTAAAACCTCGAATGTTGAACAGTCCGTGCCGTATTTGCACGCCAAATGTTGACCGGTGCACGGTTGACTACGTGTGGTGGCAGTCAACAAAACCCACATCAAAATTATTTGGCACCCATCTGCAGCCAAGTGGACCCTGCTTTAGCCCTGAGTGAACCATCGCTTGAGCGTAACTCGTCCATTATGCAAGGCTTCTAGAAAAGGATAATTTGATCCTTTGAAGCCCTCTTTGTTCTGAACGCTTCCATGCTTAACCACCAAGGCTGTGAAACGTCTTAAAAGCGTTTGACGGAGCGCGAAGACGTTTTATTTCGGTTACACTTGGCGAAAGACGTTTTTTGGACATTTAGGGGAAGTTGACCGCGACCTCCAACGTTTTTTGCATGGTCCCGCATTAGCAATCTGAGGCGTTTTGTCCTGTAAAAATGGCTGATGGGGAAGAGCTTTCCCCCTGTTAGGGCATCGCAAAGATGGGACAAATTTGATCAACCGTTGAGATTCGATTGTTTGCTGGTAGCAGAGCTGAGCAACCTAAAAACTTCACTGGAAATTCGCACTAGTGCAGGGGTTGTGTAACCCCAAGTTATATTTGCTCTCGCTTCTTCTGTTGTAGCTTGTCAGTGAAGTAGCGCTCACAGGTGTTCACAGGTGTTTAATTCTTACCCCTTTGTTATCGGACATGGCATAAAGCTCCGTGGGATTTGTCTCGTTTTTATTTTGTCCACTTATTTATGCAACTTTCTGCATCACCCGCCTCCAAAAAAACGTCTCTTTCGTGCATGGCGTTTTTTGTGGGAAAACGTTAAATTTTAATCAAAACGCCCTAAAATAAAAACCCACCTTTTCACAAACTTAATTTAAAAACTAACAAAAGACCCATTTCCATCCAAAACCAAAGACCGCCCCCTAAAGAAAGACTCTGTTTTGCCACCAAATTTCTGCACCCAAGACCTTTCCCCCTTGACACAGATAGAACTCATCCCTACTGACCCGTCTATTCCACCGTTATCAGTTTGTGTGTGTGTTTTTTTTCTTGTCCATTTTCACTGTCGACAACCATAACCTAAAGGGGATTACCATTCATTAAACATCCTTCAAGACGTTGTTAGCCATGGACTCCTCTCATCTATCACAATCGTCAGACCACACTCTGATACAAGAGCGCCTGGTGGACTCAGACCAGCATTTCCAGGATAATACAAAGGCTCCAAGACTTGAAACTATCTTATCTGGTTTATCACTGGCGCCATACTCAAGAGTCGCCTTCATGGACTTCCTAAGAAAGATACACTGTGCTGAGAACCTAGAGTTTCTAATAAACTCCAACCAATACCTCCAATATTCCAAGACCACTGAAAGCTCAGAGGTGCTTCTCCATGAAAGACACCAACTTTGGGATTACATTTACAACACTTTTATCTCAGAAGATGCACCAAAGGAGTTGAACATTCCACATGATATTAAGGCTGAATACAAAGGTATCGGTCAGCTACCATCTGTTGAACTAATAGAGCTTACAAACCACAGTATCCAAGATTTGCTACGGGACGTTTACTTGCAATTTTTACAACATGTTAGAAAAACCATTGAATCCCAGCATAAATCAAGATATATCCCTTGTGATAAGATCAATGAACACTATTCCTTGCTGCCTACTCCAACTGAGGAATGCTCTTGTCCAAAGGCCAATAACTACAAGGCTTCCAATAGAAGAATGAGTGAGAACTGTTCCCCATTAGACCCACCATCAACTTCATTTTCCAATTCCGGTACTCCATTATCCACTTCTAGATGCAGCTCTCCTTTATCTTCAGGTTCTGATATCGTCGTTGCTGAAAGCAAGCCACATAGTTTGAGTATCCCAAGAAGTTCCACTGTCAATTACTCCGCGTCTTCCGATGATTTGACCACGAAAGATAAGAAGAAATCATCTGTGTCTGAGCAATCGGGCCTGAAGAAGTTTGCTGGAAAGTTGAGATGGAGAAGACTGTCTTCGAATTCTTCTACAAGTTCCAACTAATTTTAATGATACCTACATATTGTTTTTTCTACTATTTGTCATGCTTTTGTTTTGGGTGTGTTTTTTTGTGTGTGAAGCATAGAGTTGATTTCCTAGATGTATACGAATTTTATGACCTTGTATTTTGCTTTATCAAGTCTGTAGAGGTATGGTTTACGTCATAGTGTGGTGCAGAGCAGCTCTGTAAGCTGTAGAGTTACTTGAATTGACAGGGACATGGAATTAGTGGCTTTATCGTCGCATAATTTAGTCCGGTCGGCATGATAAGTTTGATTTGAAATCAGATGAAGTCATCTCTGATTACGAAGAGAGCGTCAGTTCTTGCACATGGAGTGGACGGTGTTGTGTTTTTTGAAATGTGGCAATGGCAATTGTCCGTTTGTGTGGAGAGTACGCCACTTCCTTTATGTCCGTAACTTATCGAGTGAGCTGTGAGCTGAGGCAAGATACGGACTTATTACATGGTGAAACACAAGAAGCAGGCGACTTCGCCTTCTCAGAGGAGCAGGTGGGAGCCCACAGGCTGGGCCGACCCGTGGCAGATACTCGATCCCAGGCCAGATTGACCAGATACACGAGGCCAATCGGCGATCCCAGATCCCAGGCCCAGGGGTTGCAAATTTCAACGTCTGCACAGGCACAAACCGTTTTTCTAACGGTTCTCGGCACCGCACACCGTTTGAGGTCCCACAGAGACAGAGCACAGGCTCCTTCTGTGGCAGGCGGAGTTTGGAGCGGGCCAGCGGGACTTTGGGCACTGGTCTGCTGCGGGGAGAACCAGCTAGCGTGGTCTCTGTGTGCCTGACAGGCTTCCTTATCGATCTTTCAACTGCTTTTTTAGTTCCACTGTAGATCTTGGGACAAATTCGAGATGCGCTATGGCTGTTGGAGAAAAAAAAGGCTGAAGCCTCAGAGACATGTGGAGCCAGGTACACCTCGAAACCCCGTGTCTGTGTCTGATTGTCTAGTGGTCCCCATGTTGCATCCGTTCCCGTTCACAAGACTGCCTAGCGAGCTCCAGAGACACGTCCTGGAATTCCTGGGTGCTCGAGACCTGCTCACTCTGGCCAAGGTGGAGGAGTTGGAGCTGCGTAATTGGTGCCAGATTGTGACTAACCACAAGGACGAAGAGCTGTTCTATTTCAAAGATCTCCCGCTAGAGGTGCTATCGCTAGATGATGTGGTCAAAGGTGGTGTTGATGGTAAGATCCAGCTGTGTGAGATCCATCTAGGTGAAGATTGGTCTGATGATGAATTACCAAAGATCTTAGAAGCTTTCAAGACTTCAAGAAGTATAACCTACATCAATGGTCAGCATTTCAGAGACTATTTCTCCCATGAGGCGCCCTTTGCACGAGAGGTTGTGGACCTCTTCAAATCAATGGTCAATTCACGCTTCATCCTTGAGGATCTTGAAGAATTCGAAGGTACATACTTCAGATTGGCCAGTGATGAATTCCCTTCAAACATCATAGAATTGATAAGTGTTGACCAGCTGTCATTTGTCGTTCTTCCAACTGACGAAGGTGACAATACTGAGAATCACGATGCTATCAAGTCCTCAGAAAGATTACGTGTTGATTGCGCTTCCTACATCACTATTGATGACTTCACAACTGACCTTGTGTGCAGCCAAAATAGATTCAAGTTTGAATCCTTCGATGCAGAATCCTTATACTACTGCACAAACTTCCATAAACGGTTCAAAAATGTGAACTTTGGAGAATATACGGAATTGATTCTTGATGGTGTCAGTTTTGAAAACATCCAACTTCCCCGTGCCAATTCATTGCATATAAGACCTCCACAAAGCTCAAGATCCATCTCGTCGGAAGATCTAGAACTGGTGAAGAACATCCAAGCTCCAAGTCTTCAACTGCTATATCTGAACTTGAAAGACAGCAAATCGTTCCCAAAGATTGAAGGTTTCAATACTTCAAGTGCATTGAGAACTGTTTCCATCCTATCATCACCAATAGATGGGGTGAAGCCAAAGTTTAATGGCACTGCGGAGCAATTGAGCTTCTTGAAATCTGTGAAGACCCTCCATTTGGAACTCCTTGGTAATGAAATCTTGTCGTTGATCACATTAGAAAACTTGACGAAGCTAGCGCTATTTGATTCTCCTCAGGTTCCTGATATTTCCGGTTACAAATCCCTTGAGAGCCTTGAGCTGTATGGTGATGAAGAGAAAGATTATTCCATCAAACTTTCCGATTGGAAATTACCTACTTCACTGAACCGCATAACCATTTGCAAGATTGACATTGAAGATATTGAAGAACCAGTGGAGTTTAAAGGTATAGAGAATCTCAAGATCATTACACATTATGATGAAGGACATCCAGATCCCGGGCCTCTGACCGTTGGACTAGTGCTCCCAGATATTAAAGAGCTTCAGGTATATCAAGAACCTTCAGAATTTGAAGCTTTCCCTCTAGAGGGCTTCGTTCCACGGAA
>JAJMFP010000211.1:0-90685 GCA_030574855.1 Taiozyma rabaulensis
AAGACTTAACTATGCCATAATTGTATTCACAGTTACTAACATAACATTCACAAGGTTTGACAGATGCGTCTGCGAAGACTGGCTCTTTCCCTTTCACCACCATCGATCCAAACAAAGCTACAGGTATGTGACCCTCCTCGCTCTAAGAATAACGATTCCGTATCACTAACACATCTAACTAGGTTATTTACAAGTCGAATGTGCATGTTCCCGTTTTGGCAAACAATCACTGTGTAAGCCGAACTACGGCTGGTGTGAGAACGGGAAGCGTCATGTCCCAATCCTACTACTGGACGTTGCAGGTTTAGTGCCTGGTGCCCATCAAGGTTTGGGTCTAGGGAACAAGTTCCTGGATGATTTGAGACAAGCAGATGCCCTGATCCATGTTGTCGATGTCAGTGGTACCACAAATGCCGAGGGCAAGGCCACGAGGGGTTATGACCCGCTGCAGGACGTTGAATGGCTACAAGATGAGATCAGACTTTGGATCGAGGGGAATCTGGAGAAAAGATGGGGGTCAATCGTTAGACGTCATACAGCTACGAAATCATCGGTTGTTGATACGTTATTGACACAGTTTGCAGGTTATTCTGCCAATGGTGTGATGATCGCTAGAGCCCTGGATCGTCTTCCTGAAGTTGGGAAATTGGAAGAATGGGATAAGGATAAGATCACAGAAGTTGTGAAGGCCTTCATGGCTGAGAAATTCCCAACTGTGCTATCGTTGAATAAGATTGATCATCCAGATTCTGATAAGAACGTTTCCAAGATCATCCTGAAATACCCTGACACCAAAGCTGTGCTGACATCGGCCATCACTGAGGTGTTCTTGAGAAAACTGGCCAAACAAGGGTTCATTAAATATGAAGAAGGCACGGAGTTCATAGATACAAAAGAAGACCTACCTGATGATCCAGATTTGAAAGAGATTGATGAAAAAGTGCAAAACAGAATAGAAAACATCAGAGATCTGGTACTGTATAGATTTGGGTCCACTGGTGTCGTGCAAGTGTTACAGGCTGCTGCTGACGTCTTACAATTGGTCCCTGTCTACACCGTGAGAAACATCCATAATTTCACCGGTGGTAATGGTACTAATGTCTTTAGAGATTGTACACTGATAAGAAGGGGTACACCAGTGAGTAAAGTTGCTAGACAGATCATGGGGGATGTTACCATTGCCGCTATTGAAGGTGTTGGCGGTACAAGGGTCAGTGAAGATGATACCATTGACAACGGGAAGAATGACATTCTAAGTTTCAAGTTGATGCCTGGTGGTCAAAAGGATTAGAACAGCGTTTATAGAAATTCACACGTCATTACAATAAAGTTAAGAACCTATGTACGTAGTATTTGTATTATCCCTCTATAACGAACTAAAAAACAAAATGATTGTATAAAAACAAAATGATTAAAAAGCGCAAGAATATATGAAGGGGCCATGATAAGGAACCAGCCTAAGCTTCAATGTGATGTTGGGAACACTTGTCTTCTTGTTCATAAGAAGAAGTTTCCTCGCTGTTGCTATCCTGTGTCTTTTCATTAGCGTCAACTCTGGCAATGTATTGTTTCATCACTGGAGAGCTCAAATCTCTGTGGAATCTCTCTGGACCGACAATGGTGATGAAAAAAGTGTAGATGAAGACAGCACCTGTCAAGATGGCCATGACTTTAGCATAGTCCAGTTTGATAGCGACACCTTTAGCGTTGAACTCCAAAGGCCATTGATTAGCCAATGTAGTCTCGATGGTGGAAGAAGCAGATGAAGCCAAGTTACCCAATTGATAAGCCAACCCTGAGACAAGAACTCTGGCGTCACTAGGAGCCAGTTCTGATAGGTGGATAGGCATGACACCCCAGACACCAAACACGGCGAATTGGACAAGGAACCCGGTGACCATTAAAGCAGCGTCCTTGTGAACCATGAAGGCAGGATAAGTGAAGGCACCACCAATCAAACAGCAGAACAGGATCGATAGACGACGACCAAATAGTTCCATTAGAGCACCGATGATGACGGAACCAAAGGCACCACCCAAGTTATAAACGACAATGGCAACGGTGATCTTATCTTCCGACATCTTCAATTGTTTTCTTAGCATGGTTGGGTATAAATCCTGGGTAGCATGGGCCAAGTAGTTAGGAGCGGTCATTAGTAGGATCAAGTAGATGAACAAGACCCAGTATTTCTTGCACATGGCACCGATACCGCCTAGTTTGGATTTCAAAGTTGGTTTGACATAAGTACCGGCTTCAATGGCGTCTTGTTTCATCAATTCCCTAGCTTTTAAAACGTTGGTGAAATGTATGGTCTCTGGGAACATCAATCTCCAGACGATCAAAATGGCAGGAATGGCAGAACTGAACCAGAACAGAGCTCTCCAAGTGTGTTCCGTGCCCTGGAAAGCCTTCCAGAAAACAGCGGCAAAGACCATACCGAATGGATAAGCAGTGAAAAACAACCCCGATAGGAAAGAACGGGCTTTCAATGGGGCATCTTCCAATGAGGTAGCTGAAGAAGTACCGTAAGTAGCACCCATAGCAACACCTGATAAAGCTCTGACAGCCAAGAACTGTTGATATGTCTTGACAAACCCAGTAGCGATCTGTAGGATCAAGAACAGGGCACAAGCAGCAATATAAGGCCATTTTCTAGAGTACTTATCAGTCCAGAAACCAAACAGCACAGCACCGGCAGAACGGACCATTAGCACAGCTGATAGACCCCAGGTGATATCACTGGTGGAAACGTTTAAAGAGGCAGCGATCTGAGTACCGCAGACAGAGGTCAAGAAGAAGTCAAAACTGGCACTGAACCAGGACAAGGTGCCCAGCATGAAGTAGTTCCAGTTCATTGGGGTCATCTCCCTTAGGGCAGGGATAGGGTTGATGTCTTTGATGTTTTCATTGTGGAAGGAGAACAGGGAGGGTATTCTGGAGACGGTGTAGTCTATGATGGTTTTTGCAGTGAGGACAATGTGCGGCTCGTCGTCGTTCAGCGAGTCGACTTGCTGCTCGTGGTTGAGTTCTTCGTTTGTAGAAGACATGGGAGTGTGTGTGTGTGTGTGTAAGTCTATAGTATGGAGAGAGAGAAGCTGCAAATCCCTGAGAAGCTAAAACAGGATTCCGGCTGTTTATATACCTTCCCCAGAGAGCGCATCAGCCCTGCAGCAGCAGCACCTTTCCAACTGCCTGGGAGAGAGGCTAGAAAGAGCCCTTCCTAGAAAATTTCCAGTTCGTTTCTGAGGTTCGCCAATTATCCTGCAGCTCGCTGCGGCTCCAGATTATTATTTAGCCAGGGAGGAAAACTGTTTTGGGCTAAAGTTGACGCTATCGCCCAATTTTCACGCGGAACAAGCGACCCTCAGCTGGTCGAGTGTCTGAGCACTGTAGAGCCTGAACTCTGTTTGTGTTTGTGGGAAGATTCTGAGGTTCTGATGATTGGGAACCTCGTAAAACAGGGGATCGTTGTCTCGTAGCTCTCGAGCGGACATGGGCACGGTCCACAATGCCCGATTCCTCCTAGTGCGCAACTTGGAAGTTGGAGGTGTCCGGGCTCTCTCGCACGACGCGCGCTTACAGCGCAATTTACAAATCAAAGGTCAGGAAAAGAGCCTTGAAGTTGATATGACTTCACGGCCTGCAGTTTTTCCGGAATCGGACCCTGTCTGGCCAAGATCACGGACCCAAGTCGAGTTTCTATTTTCTGGCAGAGACAGTTGGGAGACAGACACTCAAGATTGGGCTACGCTCCCCATTCGCTTTCTGAGAGTTACCAGATTCCCAAGCCAGATTTGACAGTCCACAAATGTCTCAGTTCCAGCTGATCTCCGGAGGGGCACAATTTGGGGTGCTGCCAACTCTTGTCCATTTCTTTTTTTCTTGGATTTTTTTTCTTTTTTCTCCGAGATGCCCTTTTGAGAAAGATTAGTCGCCGCCTATCTGCACTCCAGACTGACACAGCATCGCACAAAGAGGTCACATGTGGCTAAAAATGGACAGACATACAGACAGGTCCTTTTACAAGGCACTCGGGAAGTTTCAGGCTGCTCGTGTGTTCATTGTTCTTGTAATTGAATGTTGAAGAGGGATCAAATCAACTCCATCGTAAGCTCTTCGGAGAAACTAACAGGCAAAATGGTGTACGCTTCCTGACCCGGGATCTCTTGGCCAAGAGAGTTCCTACAGTGGCGTTCGGTCAATTTGATCCGCCAAAGCATTACTACCGCCGCTTTTTACACCCAGCTTTGTATCGACTACCAAAGCCCTGTAACTCCCTGTAAATCCTGGTAAAATATGATCTAGTTGACCATTTTCCAAACCTACCCCGGACTTTAACACATCGGTACAGGACAATACTGCGATCTAATCAGTCAAGTCACATTGTGGCGATACGCTGCTCCCCAGACACACGCGGCACTTTTTAGGCTGTGACCTGCCTACCATCTCCCGTTAGTCCACGGATCTCTCTCTGTCCTGCTCTCGTGTATCTTCCCCTATTCTGGACCCAGGTCCCAATTCTGTGTTGAAGAATCACGAGCTTCAAATACAGTTGAGCATCGCGTAACAGGATCTTACGCGAGGAGTGGCGTATATAGGCTTGATCCAGGATAGCCACATGTCAAAATAATAGAACAATCTTCGTAAATTAGCCGTATGCGTAGCCTATCTGATGTGGTCTGGTGATAATTCAAAGTGTCAACTTTTTCAAGCTGTGCAAAAATCTGGTGATTTTTGAAACTTTAAAAATATTCGCGAAGGATTTTAGACGATCTCGGAATTCCGCGTGTCATAACATCTTTGCGTTTTTAGAAAGGTTAATTGCTGAAGCAATTTAAAGGGTATCTCCATTTTTATTGGCTCAGCATATTTAAAAACTCCTCTAGATATACATACTAAATTATTAAAGCATTTGGAGTAGTTTGAAAATTTTAAAATTTTGAAGTTTTAAAATTTCAGGATTTCAAAACAGAAATAGAGATCTTCGTCAAATTTCGTGTCATAGAAGCTTTTTCGATGACTACATTTAAAATTATGGTATAATCACTACAAAGTCACTATTCTTGGTTTCTCATCATCCCTGTTGCTTTCAAAATTTCAAAGGGCAAAATTTGGGCCGGCGCAATTTAATTTTGTACAAATGTACGCGGCCTCGCTAATATAGTGCAGCGTTTATAAACCGCAGAACTTCAACGGCGAAACTTATACTTGAGAGCATGACAGCTAGTTGACTTAGTTTGAGATAGATACTGAATGATATGTGCCACGAATCAGACAACTGATAGCTAAGCAGTCACACAAAGACTGGATGTCAAGCGTTGAACTAATTTCTTGATCAGCTCTTGAATTCGCAAGCTGAAGAACTTTCTTTGAAAAATACTGCAAAAATCGCTTCGTCCTTAGAGCAGCTGGCGTCGAGTGGCCGCGCTAGATACCCAAGTGAGCCGCAAAGTTTAAAGTTACACAAAAGACGTAGAATGAATTTAATGGGTCACAAAAGAGATCTGAAATTGTGGACCAAATGTGGGTTGACACAAAATCCTAGTTTTACGGCCAACCGACCTTTGCGATCGAAAAACGGTGGAAAAACAATAGATCAGCCCATTGTGGGGAATAATGAAAGACTACGGAGTATTTTATGTAGGTGGCTACATATCGCTCCTTTAGTGGTACCTTTTAGGGATTACAAAGCCTTTCACTACAGCCATATACTTCATGAGATTTATGCAGAATATGTTTGAGGGGGGAGTGCTTCACGCAAGCATGATCTGAGTCAGAACCTCATTTTTCAGAACTCCATCCTTATCACAAACTTCAAACATAGAACAGGCCTATGACGTATGCCCCATCGCCACTTTGACGGGTATTTATTTTTCAGTTTGACACAAAACTTCCGAAGTCAAACCCGGGCTTAAAATCCCGTTGACTCGGCCCAGCTCAGAGCTCGGGGTTTGCAAAAGCCACTAACAAAATGAGTCCGAGTCACCAGAATCCCTTTGGACACCGTTTTGACACCGTTGGACTGGCAGAGATGACACAAAAACATAGACAAATGGCCGTTTCCAGGGGTTCTGGACAGTGGCAAACACAAGGGCACCTCAGCATGAACCACAGCTAGACTCTCACTTCACCACCAACTGCCCCCAACAACTCTTCCAAACACCGAGAACAACTCATTCCACGTGACCGATTTTTCACATGGTGAATCACCGAAAATTTTTTCAGTGACACACGCGTGTAGTGTCACGAAAATTTGACTTTGTCAACGTACAAATTAATACCAAATTAACCTTGCCAATTCGTACTTATAAAGCCGGTTTCCCTTGCTGATCAAGTTCTCACTACGAATCAATCAAACCATATCAAAATCACACAATGGCTTCTCCTCAACAAATCAAGAACATCCAAAAGTCCTTCGAACAGGTCGGCTTGTCCCCAAACGCCGTTTCTACTTCTCCATCTACCTCTTTCCTACAAAACCAACAACTACGTCCAAGAGGTTTATCCACTTCTAAACCAAAGCAATTGAAACCTTTCTCCACCGGTGATATTAAGATTCTACTGCTTGAAAACGTTAACCAAACTGCCATTGATATCTTTGGTGCTCAAGGTTACCAAGTTGAATTCTACAAGACCTCATTACCAGAAGATGAATTGATCGAAAAGATCAAAGACGTCCATGCTATTGGTATCAGATCCAAGACCAAATTGACTGAAAAGGTCATTGCTGCTGCTAAGAACTTGGTCGTCATTGGTTGTTTCTGTATTGGTACCAACCAAGTTGACTTAGAATACGCTGCTTCCAAGGGTGTTGCTGTTTTCAACTCTCCATTCTCAAACTCTAGATCTGTCGCTGAATTGGTCATTGCTGAAATCATCTCCTTAGCTAGACAATTAGGTGACAGATCTATCGAATTACACACTGGTACCTGGAACAAAGTCAGTGCTAGATGTTGGGAAGTTAGAGGTAAGACTTTAGGTATTGTCGGTTATGGTCACATTGGTTCTCAATTATCTGTCTTGGCTGAAGCTCTAGGTATGAACGTTATCTACTACGATGTTGTCATGATCATGTCCTTAGGTAACTCCAAACAAGTTAACACTTTGGATGAATTGCTAAACAAGGCCGATTTCATCACTCTACATGTTCCTGAGCTACCAGAAACCAAGAACTTGTTATCTACTCCACAATTTGCTGCTATGAAAGATGGTGCTTATGTTATCAACGCTTCAAGAGGTACTGTTGTTGACATTCCAGCTTTGATTACCGCTATGAAATCAGGTAAGATTGCCGGTGCCGCTCTGGATGTCTACCCACATGAACCAGCTAAGAACGGTGCTGGTTTATTCTCCAACGATCTAAATTCATTCATCTCTGAATTAGTTCAATTGAAGAATGTTATCTTAACTCCACACATTGGTGGTTCTACTGAAGAAGCTCAATCTGCTATTGGTGTCGAAGTTGGTACTGCTTTAACCAAATACATTAACGAAGGTGCTTCCGTTGGTGCTGTCAACTTCCCAGAAGTTTCATTGAGATCTCTAGATTTAGATCAAAAAGATTCCGTTAGAGTCCTATACATCCATCAAAACGTTCCAGGTGTTTTGAAAACCGTTAACAACATCTTGTCCGATTACAACATTGAAAAACAATACTCTGATTCTCAAGGTGATATTGCTTACCTGATTGCTGATATCTCTGGTGTTAACCACGGTGACATCAAGAGTCTGTATGATGAATTGACCAACACTCCATACAAGATCTCCATTAGATTGCTATACTAGATCTTCTTTTGCACTGTCTTTCCATCATCATATCATCACCTTATAGAGCATAGAATCACATTATCTTTCAGTTCCAGATGTTTTGCACAACTTTAGCTCCTGCGATTTTACTTCAACACCTTTTTAATGACTTTTCTTTATCGAATGTTTGGTTTTCTTCCAAGAGATCAGACAAAGTGATATTCAACATATTTACGAACACATATACAAAATCAACCTTTGTTATAATAAAGTATCCTCGTAGTATTCCTGTATACGCGTTATAAATATATCCTCATTGTATCCCTGATTCGTAATTTGGTCGTTGTTTTACCCATGTTCATTTCTTATCATCAAACTTCTCTAAAGCCTCCTTACCACTCATCAAAAGATCAAAAATGAAAGTATGGCCACCGTTCAACAGTAGTGTGACTTTAAAGCTTCTCAAAAGCTCATTGTATTTCTTGATAGCTAACAGTGATCCCAGGTTTTGACCACGATAGTTTGGATAGATCTCCGTTTGGATCCATCTTTCCACTTCAGCCAAGAACAAGTTTGGATCTTTCTCGAAATCGCTGAAACTGGTATACTTGCCACCTGAAGCTTTGGAAATGTAGTCTCTGAACTCCTTAAGCTCGTCATAGTGGGTCTCTACTAGACGGGAATCATCAGGGATCTGTTTGTACTCTGTCTGTTTCTTGATGAAGTTGTGGCTAGGGATGATCAGTCTGACGTTGGATTCGCTGGCAAACCGCTTGGTGACAAGTGGTAGTCTTGTAGAAGTGGCCCTTCTGAACAATGTAGACATCATCTTGACTGGCTTTAATGTGTCTTCACCAGTTAATCAACGGTAGGAAGGTGAAATCAAGGTCCGCAATTCTGCCACATTATCTATCCACCGGGGGCTTTCCGGGGGAGCGTTACGAGCCCTGGCGAAATTTTGGCCTTTGTTGATTTTTGATTTTGGTGGCGAGAAAAATGCAAAAAGGCCCAGATGGAAAGGGAAAGTGAAGAGATCCAACTCAACACACAAACAACTCTGAGAAAACACAATGGCCGCTGCCGCTACCGCCGCTCCGTACCTTGCGCTGCTCAGCGAACAGGACCTGAGCCTGAAGAGCTACGCCCTGCAATCCATCAACGGCGTCGTGGACGAACTCTGGTCTGAAGTTGCCAACAACATCTTGGAGATCGAGGAATTGTACGAAGATGAGGGCTTCAAAGACAGAAAGCTAGCTGCCTTGATCGCCTCAAAGGTCTACTACAACTTGGGTGACTACGATCAAGCCGTCAGATTCGCCTTGGTTGCTGAAAATGAGTTCAATATCAATGACAGCTCAGAATACGTTCAAACCATCATTTCCAAAGCCATTGATCGTTACATCCAATTGAACAAGGCCAAGTATGTCGACAGTGACAACGCTGAAGAGATTCCAACTCAATTAACCAACATCTTTGAGCAAATGCTACAAAAGGCCATTGAAAAGAACGATTTGAAATTGGTCATTGGTATTTCATTAGACGCTTACAGATTAGACGTTGTGGAGAAGATTATCAATGAACAATTGAAAGTTGAGTCAGAAGAGAGCGTCCTAAACTTGATCAACTACACATTGAACATTGCCACCAGTATTGTTGATAACACCACTTACAGAACCCAAATCTTGAATTCACTTGTGTCCATCTTGACCAGTTTGAAGACCCCTGATTTCTTCACGATTTCCAAAATCACGGTGAATTTAAACGACCACAACTTATCGACTCATCTATTTGCTAGCTTATTAGATTCAAAGGATTCAAATGGTAAACTGTATGCATACCAAGTTGCCTTCGATTTAGTTAATTCAGCATCCCAAGAGTTATTGAACAAGACTACTGCCAGTTTAGAAGAATTGAACGCCACTGAAGAGAACCCAACCAGATCTAAGATCATTCACATCCTATCAGGTGTCCCAACAAGTGATTTCGATATCACTTTCCTACAAAAGAACAACAACACTGATATCCAGATTTTGAACAAGGCCCAAAAGGCTTTAGAAGGTAGACATTCTATCTTCCATTCTGCCATCACTTTTGAAAATGCCTTCTTGCATGCTGGTACTACAGATGATTCATTCATCAGAAACAATCTGGAGTGGTTAGGTAAGGCCACCAACTGGTCCAAGTTCTCCGCTACTGCTGCTCTTGGTGTCATCCATAAAGGTAACTTGTCACAAGGTAAGAAGATCTTACAACCATACTTACCAGGTAGCTCAGGCTCTCATTACACCAAAGGTGGTTCATTATACGCCTTAGGTTTGATCTTTGCTGGTCATGGTAGAGAAACCATTGATTACTTGAGACAACATGTTGTTGAAAATGGTTCTTCTGCTGGTACAGATGAAGTTGATGTTATTCTACATGGTGCTGCCCTAGGTACCGGTGTTGCTGGCATGGGTACAGGTAATGAAGAAATCTATGAAGAATTGAAAGTTGTTCTATACTCTGACAGTGCCACCTCTGGTGAAGCTGCTGCTCTAGGCATGGGTTTGATCATGTTAGGTTCAGGTAACGAAAATGCTGAGAGAGACATGTTATCATACGCTGAAGAAACTCAACATGAAAACATCATTCGTGGGTTAGCACTAGGGTTAGCTCTATTGAACTATGGTAGAGAAGAACAAGCTGATGAATTGATCAACACGTTACTAGAACACCAAAACCCAATTCTAAGATTTGGTGGTGCTTACACAATCGCCTTAGCTTATGCTGGTACTGGTAACAACAAAGCCATCAAGAAATTACTACATATTGCTGTTTCAGACTCCAATGATAACGTTAGAAGAACTTCTGTCATCGCTTTGGGTTTCGTGTTGATCCGTGATTACCAAACTGTTCCAAGAATCGTTGAATTATTATCAGAATCACACAATCCACACGTGCGTTATGGTACTGCTTTGGCTTTAGGTATTTCATGTGCTGGTCGTGGTCTACCTCAAGCCGTTGAAGTCTTGGAACCATTGACTAAAGATCCTGTTGACTTTGTTCGTCAAGGTGCCTTCATTGCTCTATCTATGATCTTAATCCAACAAAATGAGAGAACGTATCCAAAGGTGAAAGAATTCAGAGAAACTTTAGCTGCTACTGTCGGTAACAAGAACCAAGATGCTCTAGCCAAGTTTGGTGCTGCTTTAGGTCAAGGTATAATAGATGCCGGTGGTCGTAACGTTACCATTCAAACAGAGAACAGTGCCACTGGTACGCTGAACACCAAGGCCATTGTTGGTCTAGCAGTCTTCACACAATTCTGGTATTGGTTCCCATTCACACATTTCTTGAGTTTAGCATTCACGCCAACTTCAATCATTGGTGTCCGTGAAGATTTAAAGATCCCAGAATTTGAAATTTCATGTCATTCAAAACCACAATTCTTTGACTATCCACCAAAACTAGAGGAAGAAAAAGGTTTAGTCTTGGAAAATGTTGCTAGTGCCGTGCTTTCAGTGACAAACAAGGTGAAGAACAGAAAGAAATCTAAACAAAAAGAAGATGAAATGGATGTTGACAAGCCAAAAAAGGATAAGAAGAAAGATGAAGAAGAATCTAAAAAGAAGGAAGAAGAATCAAAGGAAAAGTCTGAAGAAACAGAAGAAGACACCACAGTTAAATACTCCAAGACTCCATACAAACTACAAAACTTGTCAAGAGTGCTTCCAACCCAATTGAAGTACATATCGTTTAACAAAGATGAAAGATTTGTCCCAGTTAGAAAGTTCAAGGGCAATGGTGGTGTTGTTGTGTTGACTGATAAGACTCCGGATGAAGCCATCAAGGCCATCAAGACCGTGAGACAAAAGAACAACAAGGATGCTCCATTACCAAAGCCTTTCCAAGTTGAGTTTGAAGATTAAGAAGTTATAATGTATGTCATTTGATTTATTGTGACAGTAGAAGAGCTAGACACAACGAAGAATCATAGAGATCTGATATTGTAAAAAGTTGTATTGATCTGTTTTCTCGTTTCAGGCGCACTTTTAAACACGGGACAATTTTATTGACACGGGGAAATGGCAGAGGAGTTTGAAAAGGGGAAACAAATTGGGAGTTGAGAAGAATGAAACAAAGCAACGGCAAAACTGAAGAATTTCAACACGATGCACCAATCACACACGAATGACATCCTATTGCCTACTGTGGTGCTCATGAGAAGATGACACCCCCACTTTACAGGTTTCCATCGGAGGTGAACGAACGCATTGTGTCCCACTTGGACTTCCCCGAGCCAACTTGGAGGAACTTGGAGTTCCTAAGGTTACTCTCCAGCTTCCCCTGCCTCCATCCATTCATCTCCAAGCATGTCGCCATCTTTGTGGTCATAGGACCCCGGCAGCCATTCAACTAATTGGAATCACCAGAGCTTCGTGGCCTTTCAACCATTACAAGTTCATTCTACATCGCTACTCTGAACTTTGAAGCTGCATGTAATTCTGCTCCTGAACATACCTACAAAGACTTGCGACTATTGATATTCGACATAAACGACAAAACCAGAGAGGCTCTGCCCAGTGGGCTGCGGATGTCGGTGACCCCACACGTTCTGAATTGCGAATTGAAAGTTCGTCCACCCAAGGTGGCATATGTCTTCTCCATCGAAGCTTCCCCTGAGGGCAGTAGATATGACCGTGATCCGATGAACAGATTTAGACCCCAGGTGATGGAGTTCATGGAGTCGTAGATAGATACAAGGTGGTTCATCGTTGATAAGTATAAGCCCTGCATGCCATACTTCCAGATGAGAAAGAAGGAGTGGCTGAGATTGGTACAGGAGCGTTTGGACAAGTATGACACTTTGCTATACGAGTCAGGGGAGTTAGCATACAAGAGAGACTGTGGAGAGTTCTACCCTGATACCGATCATTATTGGGACTTTGAGACGCCGCGTTACTGCGAGTGGGTAACACTGAGAGAGATGGTGAATTGGGAGTCTTTCCTGGAGCTTACAGATACTCTGGCTTCCCCGAAGAGTGGGTTCTGGTGACTAACGAACAGTCTTCCCCAATGGCGGTTTATTGTCTCTTTGTCTCCTCTGCAAGGTTTTGAAAGTTTGATTTTGTGTCAACTTTTGTGTCAAACAAAGTTTCTTGAAAAACACACACTTTCAAAAAACCTCCAAACCCACCGAAAGCCTTTGCCAGATCACACTACAACTCCAAAGCTCTGACACACAAGGCCGCTGTCATGTCTACAGAGATGATGCCAAAGCTAAAGCTAAAGCCGGTTAATGATGTTGTTTTAGGTGGTCTATATAACGCCAGAGAAACTCCCGTGTCGTTTTTCATTTCATCCCAAGAAATCAACGTCTTCATTGAACCTTCAAGATCTGTTCCTAATGAGTTTGAATGCCTATACTATAAGAATGTGGTGCTAGGTCCACAGATTTCCAAACAGCTAGAACAAGCTATAAGAAGGAAAGTGTTGAATGATATTCCTGGTCGTGAGACCCATCAAGATGTTGGTGCAGGTAGAAATCAAGATGTTGATGGTAAGGATAAGAATCAAGATGACAAGAACACAGAATTCTGGGCTGGTGTTTTCAAGAAAAGTACAATCTCCATAGTGCTATTCTCTACTGCATACCTTGCTATCAAAATCTATACAATTGTTGCAGAGTCTGAAATAAGCTCTAAAACATTAGATCTTGTCACTCAAAGTACAAAGACTTTGAATGAAACTAGCATGACACTACAACAATGGAGAACAACTAGCCACAAGATTGATAACGTTCTAGATACCGTGACTCTAAGTTAGAGAAGATGGACAACTTCAACTTTACCATACAAACCTGCACTGAAGGGCCAAACGGCACTGTTTGCCACCAGACCACGTTAGAAACTTCTTACATCTCTAGTGGTTTGATTTGAGTTGAGATCAAGAAAGTTTTTTGTTATAAGTTTAAGCATATTTGTGTACTGAACCTTTGTAGCCTCCGCGAATTTTCGAAAATTGATATAACTGAAAAAAAAAACTTGAGATGAAGGAATAATTGAATCTACAGAATCGGACTACCGACAGATCACAGTTTCCGCCATCAGAATGTTCGGTCTACAGCCGCTTAGAAAGAGCATACTCAGCTGCTCCCCAAGACTGGTGAGAACTGGTGCCTCTCTGACGGCACCATCCACCATCGTTCCAAAGATCACAACTGAACCAACCAACCATTCACAACAAAAAGCCGTCGAAAGAAGAAGACTGCCTAACAGAACAGGTCTAGTTGCCCTGAAGAAAGGCATGGGCCCTTGGTTCGACAAGGAGACCGGTGCTTCTTTCCCGGTCACCATCCTACAGATTAATCAATTAGAAGTCATCTACAACAAGACCTCCGAAAAGGAAGGCTACAACGCTGTCCAAGTCGGTTATGGCTCCAAGAACCCAGCCAAGGTCTCCAAGGGTCTATTGGGCCATTTCGCCAAAGCCCAAGTGAATCCAAAACTGAAAGTCGCCGAATTCATGGTCAAGACTCCAGAAGGTCTACTACCAGTCGGCACTGAATTGAAAGCTGATCATTTCACTCCAGGCCAATACGTCGATTTGAAAGGTGTCTCCAAAGGTAAAGGTTTTGCCGGTGTCATGAAACGTCATGGTTTCGGTGGTCAAAGAGCGTCCCATGGTACTTCCTTAACCCACAGACACGGTGGTTCTTATGGTGCGAATACTACCCCAGGTAGAGTTCTTCCAGGTAAGAAAATGCCTGGTCATATGGGTGCTCAAAACAATACTAAACAAAACTCATTGGTCGTTGACGTTGATGCTGGAAATGGTATCATCTTGGTCAAGGGTCACGTCCCAGGTCCAAAGAACTCCTTTGTCAAAGTCAGTGATGCCATCAAGAAAATGTGAATAGAGTTTTATACTTTAATGTAAATAGAAACGACAAACTGATCAAACGTTGTAGATATGTGTGCTGGTAAACTACTGGCAGAAGGTTTAACTATTATAATTATCTGTATTCAATCAAAACTATTTACCATGATGGTACAACTGATGGAAACTAGGTATCTAACTGTGACCTTTGTAAAAAAAATTAAAAAACAAAAAATCTAGACCATTTCGAAACCAGTTGTAGATTCGAGCATCAAGCAATTCAATCGTCTTCCAATTCGGAAGGTTTCAACAAACCACCAATCTTTGAAGCCTTTTCTCTTTCCAGTCTTTGCTTCTCAGCCAATTCATTTTCTTTATCTTCAGCAAATAAGTAATCTGTAGCATCACCGCCGTATTGTTTGATTTGCACCAAGAAATCTCTCAAGGTACCCTTGAATTTGACTTGATCTTTACGTTGAGCAACCAGGGCCCTAATGAAACTTTCAATTTGGTCTTGTTGTAAGTGTGGGAAAGCATTGATCAACATGTTACCTAAGTATTCTTTCAAGAATGTCTGGTTGGAAGTACCTTGTGGAGCTTGACCTTCAGAGTATAATGGCTCAGTGATGAAACCACTTTCAACCAATTCAATCAATTTGGCTAACAATTGTGATTGTAATCTGAAACCAGCCTTGTGATCTGAATCAGTGATCACGTAGAAAGTATCACTCAAGATTGGGAAATAGAAGTTTTGATAGAAGGCAGTGGTGAATGGAGTAGTACCCAACTTCTCAACATTGCCTAGCAACTCAACAGCCAAATTCAAACCACTACTTTCAACTTCTCTGTTGTTGTGTTTGAAAGCCCATAGAATGGCATTGACCAGCAATTGGAAGGCATCACCAGATAGTTCTAACAGGGCATTGAATGCCCTTAGATCAATTTCTCTCAACAATTTATAGAATTCAACACGATGTTCAGGGTATTCAGTGAAATCTTGGTTGATCATGTTCAAGGTTGGTTCAAAGACGTTCTGTAAGATGACAACAACACCTTCTGGGATCAAATGACCAACTCTAGAGACAACGGTGGTCAAACAGTTCAAGACTTCAGCATCACGAGCATCTGGAACATTAGTCTTGTAATCTTCCAAAATGGTGGTGAACAATGGTTGGACTAAAGTGGAGACAACTTGTTCCAAATTTTCAGCCTTGGAGACATAAGCTTCAACTAAATGCAAGATTTCCTTCTTGATAGTTCTCAAACCACGAACCTTTGGAGTCTTGGTGGCGATTAAACCATCTTGAGCAACAGAATTGGAGATCATGGTGGAGACAGCTTTGTAAAGTGATAACATGTTGTCATAGATCAAACCCAACTGATTGTAGAAACCTGGACCCAATGATGAACAGACAGCAACGTTTGTCTTGATGATATTGGCAATGATTTTGACAGTTTCAGAATTCACTAGTAACTCTGGGTCTTCACCAGCTTTAGCAACAATAGCAGTCCAAGCAGTGTTTGGTAAGTACATTAGATCTGTCAATAAACGATCTCTGACTTGTGGGGAAGTTTGAGCACCAACAATGTAACCACAAGCTTCGTAGAAAGTGTGAACTTGTTGTGGGGCTAAATCTTCAGTGGTTCTTTGAATATTTCTAATAATTTCATCAATGAAAGGTTCAGATTCGTTAGCTTGTTGAACAACGAAATGACGACGGCATTTCAAAGTGATCTTCATGAAGGTATCACAAGCCATATCTTGAACACCTTCGTGAGTTTCGTGCATGAATTCGAACAATTTGTTCAAGACAGTTTTCAGGAAGTTCCAATGAGCTTTTAAGAATCTTGGATATTGACCAACAATGTACATAATGTTAGAAGCAACAACAGCTTTGTTATCCTTACCACGTTTCATTTCTGTCAAGGCCAATAGATCCTTAATAACAGCAACCAAGAATCTCTTTTCCATTTCTTCGTTCATAGTACCTGAAATTGAACCAATAGCCCAACATAAGGTATTAATGTTATGCCATGACCATTCAGAGCCATCAATTTGTTTTGTTAGCTTTTCACTCATGATTTGTTCAGTGTCAACAACATCCAAATGGGTCAAGTAGACCAACACTTCTCTCATGGTCTTGTATAATGTGATGGTATCTGATTCCTTGACAAATTCACGAACAATTTCACCTTCATCGTTTTCAACAACTAAAACTTCTTCAGGTTTAGCCATGGTTTCAATGACAACTAATCTCAATTCAGACAGGATCTCTTTGTAAATGTGCTTTCTCAGTGGAAACTTCTCCAACATAGATGGATCTGGAGCACCACCAGAGGAACCAACTAATCTTGAACCATAAGATAGTTGACTTAGTGGAGACAATTCACTAGCTGGAAGTTTTTGAACTTCATCAAACAATGTAGAAACCAGCTTGTACCAGTAATCCAAACAGGTCTTGAATAGTTCTCTTTCGTCAATCTTTGATAATTGAACCAAGTACTCATGTGAGGTAAGCAGCAGAGAACGGAATTGTTCCGCAGATTCTAAAGCAATGACATGATTGGATAAGAAAGTGACAATGAACATGGCTAAATCTTGCAAGAATGTTTGGTCACCAGAACTAGCAACTTGATAGCTCTTTTTCAATTCAACACCTTGTGGAATGATAGTGGCAATTTGTGTCATGGCATTGGTGAACATCAGAACGAATTGTTCATTGTATTTCTCTTCCGTTAGTGAGGCAGCTTCGGTCAAACATTTCAAAGTGATGTCTCTTGTATCTTGAGGTTGTAAGAATTTGTTGGTTAGCAATGTCAATAGCTCAGTTTCAAACACAAAGCCTAATGGAACCCACTGCAAGTACTTCAAAAGAGCATTCAAAGTGGCAACTATTAATGATGGTCTACTGGCTTTATCCAAGACTTCGTAACATAATTTGAAAATCTCAGAGAATTCATCATTCAATCTCTTTCTCAAGTTCTTGGCCTTGGCTTGTGTCATTTGTTCAGCTGAGAAATCAAACACTTCTTCAGATAATAGTTTCAAGATGACCATGTTGTTTTCACAGACGTTGAAGCCGGCTCTAGATGATTGAACAATTTCTGGGATGAAAGTTGGCCAGTTTTCAGGCCATTCTTGCTTCAAAATTTGCACTAGAGTTAAATCACACTTGTGGATCAATGATCTTTGTTGTTGGAAAATATCATCTTCATCACACAAAGAGATGATCATGTTGACGATGAAGTTTCTGATACCTTTTCTTTGCTCATCTGGTAGCAGCTTCCATTTGGTGGTGATCAACTTATCTAGAATGGATAGACCAATGAACTTGGTTTGTGAGTTGTTACTGTATTGCAAGATCTGGTCAGCCTTTTGCCAGGCGTCTGGGTGCTCTTGGAATTTGGTAATGACATCTTGAGCAACTTTTTGATCTGGGCCAGATGACTTGTAGAAAGTATCAACAACTTTGTCTAGTAATTGGATGTCCAATTCTTTGGTGAAGTCTAGGATGGAGTCCATGATGCTGGGTCGATGTTAGTAATTGAACCGAGTGGCAGATGTGCCTGAGCAGGAATCAAGCTCTTTAACAAATCACTGTTTCGAATTTCGCAAACCCCTAAAAACACAGTTCAGGTTCAAAGTACAAAATCCGATGGCGCTTTAGTCAAATTGGGATTGATCCAGTGGCAAGATCAAACAGGTACTTACCAACTGTTTGTGTCTCTTCACGCTTCAATGTCTTTCTCTAATGGTAATTTGACAGAACTGGCGATATGGTGCCCCCTTAGTTGATGTATTGATCTCTTTCTGTATCAAGGATGGAGTCCAGAAATAGCTTCTAAAATCCGCAGTTGAAACCACAAAAAGAACAACTCTCACAGAATTTGGGATAATGTGGAAAGAAGAAACCAGAATTAAAGCGATGTACCGGTTAATTGAGTCCAATTACTGTGATTTGCCTGTATTTCCCTCTCTGTTTTAGCCTTTACCTAACAATTTTTTTGTTTACTTTTTCATTAGCTAGCCGGATTTAGGGAGTCTTCACGTGACTAAATGAGTCGGAAATCAAAGTGGGCAGTAGTAGCCCTCAAAATCAGTACTTAAGGATAGAAGAAGTGATCAGAGCTGTTAGTACACGGCAGAGGACACTTACGGCTCTCCATGCCAGCTACCGATGGACCATTGTGCCTCGTACGCTATGTCCCTTTGACATGTGAAGTCTGAGTTTTACTCAGCGGTCACCCTAAAGAAAAGAACGGGAGTCGGTAAATTTCAGAACTCTCCGCCTGGCTCCCACCTAGCTTCTTCGGCCGGCCCGCCTAGAGCAGATTCCAAGCGGCTCCACACGTGTGTAATACCGAAAATTAATAGGCGTTATTGACTGGAGTGTTGAAAAATTGTTGGATCAAACCAGTTCGAACCAGTCTCTGTTCCTTGAAGGAAGTCACTAGTGCCAATATGTGAGTGCAGTGCTCTGATAGTGTGGATTGGCTTTACTAACACCCCTGCCAGGAAATTTGGTAAGCATTTGGAGGCTAGAACTCTGGAGTTGCCTGAATATGCTGGTCATTTCATCAACTATAAACAACTGAAAAAGTTGATCAAGTCGTTAGCTGCTGTGCCGCAATTCAATGATATCAAGAGTGAGGACATCGAGAGAACTCTACAGGAGAACAAGACTTCTTTTTTCTTCAGGTTGGAGAGAGAATTGGAGAAAGTTAATTCATTCTACCTTGAGAAGGAATCTGATTTGAAGATCAGACTAGACATCTTGATCAAGAAGAAGAACGATGCCTTTTCAAAAAACAGATTGGGTTCAAAGGAGTCAATTGCCTATGTGACATTATATGAAGGTTTCAAAAGATTCGCTAGAGATTTAGACCGTCTTGAACAGTTCATCGAGCTGAACCAAACAGGGTTCTCCAAGGTGTTGAAGAAATGGGACAAAAGATCAAAGTCACACACAAAGGAACTATATCTATCCAAAGCTGTCAGTGTGCAGCCTGTTTTCAACAGAGATGAAATCTCACAGTTGAATGATCTTTGTGCTAATTCTTTGTTGGAATTGGATGCTAAAGTTGAAGGTGAAGAGGTTGTTAGATTTGAATCAGACAAGAAACAATCCATCACTGAGCTATCAAATTTGAGATTACATCAAGGTGAAAGCTTTAGTAATGGTTCGTCTGCTTCAGGAAACGGTCCAATACCCATTGATGATAATGAAATTGATGAATTATACTCTGAGCTATTGACTATTTGTGAATCATCTAATGTTGATGACTTATTGGGTTCGTTCGTCAAGAGAATCAAAGCATCAATCAACTCAGCTTTGAAGTTAACCAAATTGTTTTTCTTGTCCATTTCAACACAAATTTCAGATGAAACACTTGAAAAGTTCTACAATGATGCCTCAAGCCTGATTAACTTGATCCAATGTGACGAGATCTCTCAAAGAAACATTCTTCATGAAGCCTGTTCAAACAAGAACCATGACAGAACTTTCATTGTCAACTTGGCTATTTTCAAAGACCTTCACATCTGGAATGCTAAAGATATTTCAGGTAGACTACCACTTCACTACGCTGCTGAATTGGGTAAATACGAAATCATCAAGACAGTTGCTAATAAAGAAGATATTTTGAAATACATCAACACAGCTGATTATGACTCCAAGACGCCACTTGTCCTAGCAATCTCAGACAACCATTTCAACACGACAAAAACTTTACTGGAACTTGGTGCTGATCCATCACCAACAAACACTGAAACAAACCCACAATACTTACCACTAAACGTTGCTTGTAAAGTTGGTAACTACAAGATTGTTGAATTGCTACTATCATATCCTAATCAATACCAAAAGGATGCTGAAGGTCTTCTACCATTGCATGTTGTCGCCAAGATGGGCCAATGGGAACTGGTGGAGCTATTAGTTGCCAACAATGCTGATCCAAATGAACTTGATGGCTTCAACAAATGGTCACCAATCTTCTATTCCGTGAGTGAGGGTCATGTCGAGACTACCGAGAAGCTACTGCAGAACGGTGCTAAGATTGATATCAAGGATGAAGAGAACAACTCACCAGTGTTTTATGCCTCATGGGAAGGTCATGTTGGTGTCTTGAACGTGTTGATCCAATATCTGCACCAGAAGTCTAACCAAAACATTTTATCACCTTTGAAAGAAATCAAACCAGAACAAACGCAATTACCACCACCTCCAAGCTTTGCATTGAATCCAGAAGCCATCAACATCGATACCATTCCTGACTTATCTCTACCACCTCCAATCATCCCACTAAGGAGATATGGTCATAATTTCTTGGAACAGAAGATCTTTGTCCAATTGTCATTCTCACCTGGCCGCTCCACTTTGAAACTAAATGAGTTGTCCTCTGCCTTGTCATCACCTGGTAGAATCGTCATTAGTTCTAAGATTTCCGATGTCGTTCCAAGAAACTTGATCTTACCAATCAGTGATACTGATAACATTGTTGCCTTCCAAATCGACTCATTAGAGCAATTCCAGATCGATTTTGAGATCTTCCCATCGTTTGGTACCAAATTGATTGCTAAAACTTCGGCTTTGTCAAATGTCTTCACCAATGTTTTGAATGATGGTTTGAAGAATGAAGTCACATTGCCTTTGTTTGACGGTAGATTGAAGACCATCGGCGAGTTAAACTTCCAATTCCAAGTCATTCATCCATACTCTGGTACGCCATTAGAAATCTCCAAGTATGACACCTATTGGAAATCCACTGGTGGTAACAACATGGCTTCCACCGTTCAAAACGTTTTGAGTTTTGTCACTTCTTCCTCATTGAGTGGTGAATATCTGAAGGTCTTTGTCACTTTGTTGAGCGACGGTACACCTGTTGTCTGCCCATCTTGGAACTTGTCACTGTCTGGTACTTCCATCCCACTATTCCAATTATCAACTGAACAATTGAAATCATTGACAAACTATGAGCAAAGAAACTTTAATGAACTGCTACAAAAGAACCAACACGACCCATCGTTATACCTACAGAATGTCAAGAGTTTCATCAAGGAGAACTTCATCTTGTTAGACGACTTCTTGACATTAGTACCAGAATTTGTCAATTTGAACGTTGATGTCTTATTCCCTACTGAAAACGAGATTGCTCAATTACCATTGACTCTACCAGAATCTACCAACTTGAATGACTTTGTCGATGCTATCCTAACATCGGTGTTTGAGCATGTCAGAGTTTCCAGAAAGAACAATAACAACTCATCAAAGACAAGATCATTGGTGTTCTCCTCCAACGTGCAATCCGTCTGTTCGATCTTGAACTGGAAACAACCTAATTACCCTGTGTTCTTTAATGTTAGTGGTATCTATTTCAACCATTCCAAGGAAATCTTTGAGAAACAATCAGCTAATGGTTATTCTGTGTCTTTGGTCACCAATGAAGATCCAGTGACAAGATCAATCAAAGAAGCTACCAGATTTGCTACGTTGAATAACTTGCTAGGTGTCATGGTTCCTAATGAATTGTTGAAATTGATCCCAGACTTAGTCGAAGTGATCAGATCTAGAGGTTTAATTCTAGTTGCTAGTGAGAAGAATTTGTTACCAAATCTTGATGCTCAGACATTGGTCAATGGTTTGAAGAATGATATCAATGGTGCAAGATATGACGGTGTACTGACATTCAAAGGTGATATAGATATGTGAATAATGACTCTTATGAAGACAAATAGATGAAGAATGCTACAATGAATTAATTTTCTATAGTTTTGAAAAATGCAGATGTTCTGTAGTATTATTACATGCAATAGTGTCATGCTGAGTTCTATTTGAATCTGGATAATGCACTTCCCAGGACTTGGCGATCATCAACTTCTTCACCTCTGCTCTTCTGTAATCTCTTTTGTCTCATTTCCTTTTCACGTTTCAAGTTGGCTTCGATTCTTAGTTTTCTTTCATCAATGACATTCTGTTGTTTCTTTCTCATATGACGACGTAATGCAGAGTTCTTACCCTTGACGTTGTCCTTAGGTAAAAGTTTCTCTTCTTCATCGGTAGGTTTCTTCTTTGACAATTCGTTCAAATCAGATGGTTTCAGTCTTTGTTGCGAGGCAGTCTTTTGAACTGTACCAATTTCATTTGGATTCAATGAGATAGAGTCAGCAGGTAGTTTGTTCATCAAAGATCTGACTTCGGATTCTTGTCTCTGTTTAGCAGATTCGTAAGGGTTGATTTCTAGAGCATCGAAATTGGCTTCACCAGAACCTGGGACAATGATGTTTTCAACACCTTCTGAATGCCCAAGACCTAACAGATCTTCAAATGGAACAAACTTGGATTTTTCAATCCTGGAGCCTGAAATCAAATGGTTCATGTATGGAGAGTTTTGTTTTGACTTGTAGACATCTTTCCAGATGGTGGCATGACCACCCCAAGAAACACTCAGTAGACCTGTATCTGAGAATTCCACTGATGAGGCAGGTGTTGGTGTGTAATATGAGTATAGTTCTTTGTATGTTCTGACATCGAAGATCTTCAATGATTTATCACTGTTAGCAACAGCCATGTAACGACCAGATCTATCGATGGAAATATCTTTGATCGGGCCTGATTTAGTGGCACATTGAATCTTCACAAGTGCTTCATTGGCGTTTGGACTCCACAGTGACACCAGACCAGTAGAGGAACCCAGGTGCATGATGGCGTTCCAAGGGTTCTGTGTCATAGCAGTAGTTGGACCTAGTTTAGTTCTGATTTCGTTGACAAGCACACCGGTGGAAACGTCTTGGTATTTCAAGAACCCAGTGTTACCAGTTGTAGCTAATAGGTAATGATAAGGCAAGAATTCCATATTCTTCACTTCGATATGTTGCTTCATTCTATGCACTTCAGTACCATCATGGTCATAAATGAAAGTGTACTTCTTCTGTGCCACGGCAAAGAACTGTTCGTTTTGTAAGAATCTGACAGCATTCACAGTTTCACCCAGGTGTAATTCATTCTTCAATTCACCCTTTCTCCAATCCATGAGTGCAACATGACCCTTTCTACCACCTATTAACAAATGCGTACCATTTCTGGAGTAGTCTAATGTGTATGGACCGAATTGATCTAGTTTCAAATTTAGAGCTTTCTGAGCAGTCTGCTGATCCACGGCACCCTTGATCTCTGTTTGCTTGAACTTGAAGGTCTTTTCCATCTCATGCTCAGCTTCCAGTAGACCTTGGCTCTCCTGTAGCAGCATGTCTGTGGCAGCCGTGGAATTCAGGGCATTCTTGTAATCATTGTGTGTCTTTCTCAGTCTGTGCTTTAGCTTCTTATCTTTGGAGAACTTGGAGGACTTGTTGTCGAAGTCACCGTCATTTCTTTGGTACTTGGAGTTGCTTCTCTCAACCTCACCGTTCTTACCGGTCAGTTTACCCATGGCTAGTTCTTTGTGGTCTGTGATGGGAACTCTAATCTTTAATGCTACTACAATTGTTTAGCTCATCGCTATAAAAAAAATTTCTAGATTTCCGCGAATTTTTCGATACTGCTTACATAAACAACTGGTTTTGAGCGCTGGCGGAAAATTGTGGCAAAAAGCGCGAATCTGGCAATTTGGGGGTCTTGTGCAATGTGAGGAGCGCAAAGTGGCGCAAAATGACGCAAATTGTCGCAACGTGTTCTGCCAGGGCCACACAGAACAAGAAATTTTAGTCTCGGCAAGCGCGATTTTGGCACGAAAAGTGGCCTAAAGCGGTAAGGATATTGGCTGTGCTGTCCGCGAAACTGCCCAAAGCGGAAGTGGCACACGCACACGGGCTAAAACGATGATTGATAACGAGGCAAAGATTAAAAATCGGATTGGATCAGAGCTTAAAACCAGAAATCTTTGCTGCTTCGACGTCTTCTTCTGCTGTTTCTCCTTCCAAAAGACCCTTCAAAGTCATCCACTGCGTCTCTGCCCACCACTGTCAAAAGGCTCCCCTTACACGCAAACACACTCTGCTCTTTGTGTCACCAGCTGAACTCACAGTCTCACACCAGAAACCACTCTAACCACATTTCCACCCGCACCAATCGATGGGTGAACCGTTGTCCTTTGGCCAAGTCTCCTTTCTCACCTTCCAGGCTGTCGTCCAAGTCATCCTTGTCTGTCTAGCCGGGTTCTGGGCTGCTAAAACCGGCTTGCTCTCCAAATCTGCTCAAAAGAATGTCTCCATCCTAAACGTTGATATCTTCACCCCTGCCTTGGTCTTCTCCAAGTTGGCCCCATCCTTGTCCATCAAGAAGCTGTTCGAGATTATCATCATCCCGATCTTCTATGCTGTTTCCACGGGTATCTCATACTTGGTCTCAACTTTTGTCTCCAAATACTTGAACCTAGATGAAGCTGAGTCCAACTTTGTCACCGCCATGAGTGTCTTTGGTAACTCCAACTCTTTACCAGTCTCATTGACCGTTGCATTGGCCTACACATTGCCAAATTTGGAATGGGACGATGTCGAAGATGATGACCCTGCTAAGGTTGCTTCAAGAGGTATCTTATACCTATTGATCTTTCAACAAATTGGCCAAGTCCTAAGATGGTCTTGGGGTTACAACACATTGTTGAGAAAGAGAAGCCCCGAAGAGATGAGAGCTATTTATCCAGTTGATGTTGAAAGTAATGGGTCACAATGGCAAAAGAACAACTCTAGTGCCACTTTGAATGCTGGCAATACCACAACCCATGCTTCCAAATCTGCTGATTCAAGATCAGAAGACAGTGAAAGATCCATTTCATCTGCAGGCTCACACACCTCTGTCACTGACCGTTTGTTAGCTTCTAGAGATGATGACTATGAAGCTGCTGAAGAAACCTTCACTGAAGATATTGAGGAGCAATCAAGACTTGTCAAACTTTACACTCCAGTCAAGAACTTTGCTCTACGATTCTACAATGCTATGAATCCTCCATTATGGGCCATGCTTGCTGCTGTCATCGTTGCCTCCATCCCACCTTTACATGATGCCTTCTTTGTTGATGATGGCTTTGTTCAACACACTGTCTCTGAAGCCATTAGACAATTGGGTTCAGTTTCCATTCCATTGATCTTGATCGTTTTAGGTTCCAACTTGTATCCATCCCATGAAACCCCACCAGCATCAAGAAACTACAAGAAGATCGTCATTGGCTCCTTAGTCTCAAGAATGATCATTCCACCATTGATCTTGCTGCCGATTATTGCTGTCTGTGTTAGACTATTCCCTGTCTCCATCCTTGATGACCCAATCTTTTTGGTTGTTGCCTTTGTCTTGACCATTTCCCCTCCAGCTATCCAATTATCACAGATCTGTCAATTGAACGAACTGTTTGAAAAAGAAATGGCTGGTGTCTTGTTCTGGGGTTATGTTGTCTTGACTTTACCAACCACTATTGGTATCGTTTCAGCCGCTTTGGAAGTTTTACAATGGGCCATGGCTTCAAGAGCCTAAACTCTGCATATCTCAGTTTTGAGAGCCATTCACTTTACCTTATTCACTTCTCCACCCTTGAACTTTATTCTTTCCCGTTGAAGTTTTTGTTTGTCGTTTTCTACCTTACGCGTTCACGAGTTGTCATAGATGATATATACGCTATACTTCTTATTTAATCTACAATCGTAGCACTTCATATCTCATTAATGTATGATTAGGAACTATATACACATTTGAAAGAAGGTACACTTCTTATTTCTTGGCCTCTGCGTAATCCTTGAATAGTTTTTCATAAATTTGGCTGTAGTTATCACAGAAAGTGACGGTGAAGCCTTCTCTCAAGTTTTCTGGTAGGTCTTCGTAATCACCTTGGTTATCCTTTGGTAAGAACAAAGTGTCAACACCATTTCTCTTAGCAGCGATCAGCTTCTCTTTCAACCCACCGATTCTTAGCACTTTACCTGTTAGAGTGATTTCACCAGTCATGGCAATGGTTGATAATGGGACCTTCAAGGCCAATGAAATCAATGCAGTGGTGATGGTGATACCGGCAGAAGGACCATCTTTTGGAGTGGCACCTTCTGGACAATGCAAGTTGATGTTATGTGTCTTGAAGAAGTCGTTGTTAACGTATTGTTTGGCAACTGAAAAGGAAATCTTTGAAGATTCTTTCATGACATCACCCAATTGACCAGTAACGTTCAATCTACCACCAGCAGGAGAACCGTTTTCACCTAGGGCTTCTTCGGCAGTGGCTTCAACGTACATTGAAGTACCACCCAATTGAGTCCATGCTAGACCCATGATGACACCTGGTGGAGTGACTTCGTATAGTCTATCACTAGTGTAGATTGGAGGACCAACAAAGTCTTTCAAATTTGATGGAGTGATTTCTAGAGCGAAATCTTCTGGAACTTTCAGTTTCTTGATCTCAGTTTCGTCTTCCTTGACGGATTCTTTGACGTCCGGAGCTTCATCGTGTTCTAAGTTTGGAGCGACTTTGTCGTCTTTGGTCTTTGTAGAGTCAACTTCAGTAGATTCAGCCTTTTCAACTGGAGCTTCTTCCTTGACTTCTTCTTTGACTTCCTCTTTAACTTCTTCCTTGACTTCTTCCTTTGGCTTTTCAGCTTCTAGTTTAGCCTGCTCAAGAGTGACTTGAGTAACGACTTTGAAAGCAGCTTTTCTGAAGACTTTTTCGATTAGCTGTTTCAATCTTCTAACACCGTTTTCCTTAGCGTAATGCTTAACAATGTTTTCAACACCTTCAGTGGTCAAGACAACATTGGCTTCATCCAAACCGGAAGTTTTCTTAGCATTTGGAATCAAGTAATTCTCAGCGATCTTGACTTTTTCCTCAGCGACATAACCTGGTAATTCAATGACTTCCATACGATCCAACAATGGTCTTGGAATTGTATCAAGGGAATTGGCAGTACAAACGAACAACACCTTAGACAAATCAATTGGAATATCTAGGTATTGATCCAAGAATTCACCATTTTGTTCAGGATCTAGCAATTCTAACAAGGCAGCAGATGGATCACCTTGGGAACCGCCGTGTGTAACTTTATCAATTTCATCAATCAGGATCAATGGGTTTTGACTCTCAGTCTTCTTCAAACCTTGGATAATACGACCTGGTAGGGCACCGATGTAAGTTCTTCTGTGACCTTTGATCTCTGAAACATCGGCAATACCACCAACGGAGAATCTGAAGAAGTTTCTGTTCAAAGCCCTGGCAATGGATTTACCGATGGAGGTCTTACCAACACCTGGAGGACCGACGAAACAAATGATCTTACCATCAACAGCACCAAGCAAGTTACCAACAGCAATGAATTCCAAGATACGGTCTTTGATGTCGGCTAAACCATAATGATCTTCATCTAGGATCTTCTTAGCGTTGGTGATGTCAAAAGTTTCCTTGGTGTATTTACCCCATGGGATCTGTGTTAACCAATCCAAATAGTTTCTGGTGACACTGAATTCAGACATGGCTGTCTCCAAAGTAGCCAGTTTGCTGATCTCTTCATCATAGACTTTTCTGACAGCTGGTGGGAAATCCAGATTCTCAGCTCTTTCATTGAACTTGTCAATTAGCTTTTGACGACCATCATCAATACCTAATTCCTTCTTGATACCTTTCAATTGTTCCATCAAGTAGTATTCACGTTGTCTCTTTTGAATCTTGCTTTCAACGTCTTTAGAGATCTTGCTTTGTAATTCAGCGGTCATGATTTCCTTCTTTAGAACAACTAGGGCCTTTTCTAATCTTTCTTCAATGTTCAGAGCATCTAGAACATCTTGTAATTCTTGTGGCTCACCAGCACAGACAGCGGCACAGAAATCAGCTAATTTGGAAGGTTCATCAAAGATATTAGCAGAAGTTTGTAGAGTGGAGCTGAAAGTAGCGATTTGTTCTCTGAACATGGAGTTGATGGCAGAAACGTCTTTGAAGACCTTTAAGATCTCAGAAGTTAGAGCGTTGATAACAGCTGAGTTTCTATCAAATGCTTCATCTTCCAATTTGGTGATATTGACTCTACTAACTTGATACTTTCTCAAGAAACCAGTTGGGTTGTAATCACTTTCTTCATCAAGTTTCTTCAAGACACGTTCGTCTCTTTCGCTTTGAACAGTTTCAACAGCTAAATCTTTACCCTCTTGAGTCAATTCTTCTTCAACTTCAGTTTCCAATTGCTTGATGACATCATTTTGTTCCAATTGGATTTCATCTTCAGTCTTTGGTGGTAATAACTCATCGGTTCTGATTCTAGCGTGTGGGTATGCAATAATGGTCATGGTTTCAGCACCGGTGGATTCATCCTTTGAGATGAAACTTGAGGTGATCTGGGCAAAGACACCAACATCGTGGACCTGGTCTCTAGAAGTGATAACATCACCATCAGCATTGTCATCTTTGAAAAGGAAGATACCGATGTATGGTTTGTTCTTGTCGAATAGTTCATTGATGGCCTTAATGACATTTGGATCAGTGATAGCAACAGGTCTATGGAAGCCCGGAAACAATGGACGACGTGACATTGGCAGTGCTAGCACTTGTGGGTAGACTTCAGGTGGAGGAGCATTCTTTGAGTCTTTACTAGAAGGATCACCAGCGTCATCATCACCCGCAGACCCAATTGTACTGGCGGACTTCTCATTAGCTTTTGTGATCTCAGCAATCTTTTCTGATTGTGAAGGTTCCTTCTTCTTTCTTTCACGCTTAGCAGGCTTCTCCTTCTCCTGTTTCTTAGGGGTCTCTGGTTCCTCAGTGGTTGGTTTCTCACTAGGTTGATCTTCACCGCCCTTGTCCGATTTGTCATCGTCCTTGAGCTTCAACTCTCTGGCGGCACCCAGATCGTTCAATTGTTCTAGTAACTGATCCAGAGGCAGCTCCCTGTTGAATTGCTGTAAGCCATTGTTATGTGATATCACTGGGGACTCAATTGGAGTTCTTTCTGGGACGTAGGAGGCGAATCTGGCACCGGAGGCCAATTTGGAGGTGGAGGTGAGACGAGCAGTCAATCTTGCCCTGGAGAGGCCTCTCAGGCATTTTTTGGAAGACAACATCGTCAGTTAGCAGTACACTATGTCCTTGAAATAGCAGGTGGACTTGAATGCAGCAATGGTAAGCGGTGTTTCTTAAGGCCAATTTGCCACAAATTGTGTCCTTCAAACTACCTTCGTTGAAACAAAGTCGCGACCACTTCGGAATCTGCAGTGGTGTCCGGATGTTTTGTTTCGGAGGTGTAAGGGGTCGTTGCCATGGAGACGTTTCAAAAGTGTTTTGACATGATTTGAAACTTTTGCAAAACTAATGCTGAACAAAATGGTGGAGATTAGTGGGTAATTCACCATGAGACAGATCACAAGCAGGGAGGGCTATGTTTGGTATAAAATGTGGAGGTCATCCTTGTGAAATGATAGGTATTTTCCTGCTACAAGCCATCATAATTACCATGATTGACATTGACACTGTCAACTTCAGAAAATTATTAGAGAAAGGTGTCAAGTTCACCATCCATTTAGAGTATCCAGACTCCACCACAGAGACTCTGAACTCTTGGGATATCCATAGCACTCATAGCTGGAGCACTGAATCCGCTAAATCTCCACTGGAAGATGACTTGAAACCTTCACATTTGAAAGACGATGAACCGGTTCATGAGTTAGATCTATCACAAGATCACAGAGTTCGAGCTCACATCGAGTCCTGTTTCAAAGTCGTACAACAATTACAATGCAAAGCCATCGCTAAACAATACATCAAAGTGCTAGAACCAAGAAAACAATCCAAACATCCTTACAAATTGGGCGATGCTTCCAAGCCAGTTTGGTGGCCAGCTGGCGTCAGACACATTGAACCAGATCATTTAAAGAAGGATGAAAGATTGGAACTATTACTTGCCATTGTGTTCCATCCGAATGCTGATTTCAAAAAGTTCAGAGCCACCACTGAGGGATACCTCAACCTGGGACCTCGCAAGACAAAGATTCTTGACGAGATCTATTATGTCGTTGATTCATGGAGAAAGTACCGTCAGGGTGAATTGCTGTGCAAGGTGATCAAGATCAGCAGCTTCGGAAAGACCAGCTACGAGACCAGAGAAGCTTATGACAAACTACTTGAACAAAGTGAGTTCACCGATATGGTGAACATTCGTATTCCACACACTGGCACAGAGACGTCGACTCCCAGGACAATGAATGACATCAAATACGAGCCTGATTTTGGGTCGCAGATGATGAGCATTGGTGCCACTGATCCCTTTCGTATAGAAAATGAGATCGTGGATAGGCTTTATCCATATGTGAAGAGACGATTGGTTTGACGGGGACTTACGGTTGGTGGCATGTATAGTAAGAAATGGACATTATTTTTTATACTAAGAAGATCACCAGTATCTCCCTAATCTCTAATAGTTAACCTTGTATGACTTGACACCTGAGAAGTTGAACGGTTTTTCCTTTTTCAAACTGAAGTAACCGCGTTCGCCTTCTTCATTCACTGTAAATGATGATATCCAATTCAATCTATGGAACTTTCTATAACCCAAACTAACGATCTCTAACTCCTCCACAAATTCATAATCCTCAGTTCTAGAAGTGATCACCACTCTACCATCCATCTCAATTGAGAATCTCGACACTGTAGTGTGTTTCCAATTAGCAGCTTCTTCGATATGAAAATGTGGCACGATCAGTTTTGGTTCATCCGTTGTTGTAAGCTTCAGTGCATATCCATCGGGATAGAATCTAATATATCTGAAATAGGTCACCAGCTTCACCGGGGCGTAGAAACTGGTATCTCTAGCACCTTCTGAGATGTAAGACACTTTCGATATGTATACCCCATGATACTTCAAGAACGGACGATCATTCAACATTGCCTCCCAGTTGAAATCCCAAGTTTCAACCATCTTCAACTGATCCGAAGTGATGCTATTCAGCTGGTATGCCGTACTGGAGTACTGTTGATGTGGGTATATTATCTTTGATAGGTGCTTGTACGCCGATGTGTCAAATGATAGCTTTGAAAGCTTTTTGCACGTTGTGGCAAAGCTAACATGTGCATGTGGATCTGTGTGGATAAGGACAGCTATGACCTCGAGGAGAATGTCGTTGGGTAGCATCTCTAATAGCCAGCATGGTTCTAGCTCTATCACTTCTTCTGAGTCACCATCTTGAATAGACAGACCTTCCAGATCTTTGGATAGTTTTGTCACTTTAGGGATCTGTGCCTCCCTTTCAGCAAGTTTCAATTGGTATTCCTCCTGAAGCTTCTGTCTGTATATTCTCTCAACACCTTCATGGAGCTAGTGTAATTGTTAGTCCCCTTCTTCAAACATCAGTCAAATCCATACTCACTCTTAAGGCTCTGGAATAGAATCTGATGGCATCGCTCATGAGACCTGTTGCTTCCTTCTCGGCACCCTGCTCATACAAAGCGATGGCTCGCTGCTCTCTGCTGAGCTCATCCGCGTCGTAGTTGTTCGTTCCCAGCTGTGTCATCTCGCTGTTCTCCGATTTGGCTCCAGATACTAGGCTCCAATTCAGGGCTTTATCTTGGTGCTTCGTAGTGTAATTTCGATTTGTGCCGATTACTAAGCAATTGGCCGTATAAAATAAAATCCCCTGTACGTCATGGTAAAATATAGCCAGAGATGCGGTGTTTAGGGCCCTGGAAAGATGAAATCATCGCTACACGGCTATCAGCGATCTGAAATTTCAAGCAATAATTATCATTAAAACTGATCTCGTGGGATCAAAATCGTCTATAAACTCCGGTATCCTTGTATAACCCATATAATAAATAGTTAGCATAGCGCTTTGAAAAGCGTAGCAAAGTAAAAAAAAGCAAAAGTAAAAAGTCATTAATCATTAGCTGTTTGTGATTGCCATCTGGAATTACACCACCCTTTCACAGTGAACTGAACGTTCTTTTGGATGACGCCTCTTGGCTTCAAAACCGTACGTGAAGAAGTGTTCATGTTATCCTCTAGGTTAATCCATGGTTTGACATCGCCCAATTTGCGAATCAAGGAAGTGTTGGTCTTGTGGGTATCTCTTTGGCCATCACCGATGTAGATGTATTCAGAAGTGGCATCCATTGCAGTAGCAGAGTCTTCTCTTGGTGGTAGAACGACGCATTGCCATAGTCTTTGTCTCACTAACAGTGCAAATTCACGTTCATTGGTGATGACAGGTTGTCTTCCTTGTTGTTCAATCAGCATCTGTGTCTCTTCCTCGTGTGAGATCTCTGGTAATAAACCCTTCATCCGACTTGATGATTCAAAAGCGTATAATCTCAAGAATTGTGAATTGATTCTAGCCTCTCTGTTTCTAATAATGGACATGGTTGAAGCCGATGAGGTCAAGTCTGTGGACAGGTAGTTATCACTGGTTGTGATTTTGAATGTTTCCAGTTCAGTTTCTTGTGAATGGATCTTCTTCAACACGGCTTGAGGTAGTCTATCATCAGTTAAGCGTGGTTGAATTCCAAACAACATGTCATTGTTCTGTTGCATCGTAGAACTGGTGAAGCTCTTGATAGAGTCAGTCAAGTTGGAGACGAAACTGGATTTCTTAATGATGGACCTCAGACTGAATGTTTGTTCTTGTGGCAAAGATTCCCCGTCAGTTAGAGTTGGTGTGGAATGTATTGGCTCCATCAGTTCAAAGTATCTGTTGTTTCTGTCAAAAGTGAAGAAGTCCTGGTCGATGTCCTCCATGACGTTGAAGCTCTCCAGAGGGTGGGTCTCACAGGACTCGAGACTGGAGGGGATGGACGCCAGCGAGGGCACTGAAGTGGAGCTCGAGTTGGTGGACTGCGATGAGACGGACAGTCGTGTGCACTGGGAGTGGGAGCACTTCTTCTGCTCCAGGATGGACTGGAGCGACGGCGTGGTGGAGTGCGAGGCCTTGCACTTGTGCTCGTTCACGAAGCTGTGCCTCTGCGGGATGGGAATGGCCGTGATCATGGTGCCAGTGGTTCATATACTACCAGTGGCCATATCCAGTTGCTGGGATTGGCCTGAGTTTTATACGGACGGGGGATAATTCGTGTCCGTGGTGCTAAGCGCATGACTCCAAAAAGAAATTCGCGGAATTCGAATTCTCACACATTTCCAGAAGCTTTTCGCGAGAAAGCCTCAACGGCTCTGGTGCAGCTCCAGGCTGGCCGCTGGAGGACTAGACCCGGTCGGAGCCTGTTGTGCTGGGACTCGGGCAGGGATGAGCCTGGGGGCGGGTCTGGCTCCACAGACAAGCCTAGAGCTCCAGGGGCTAGCACTACTGCTCTCTGGTGTGCTTTGCCAACACGTTTGCTGGTCCACGATCGCATTCCCATTCCAGGGCTATCTCCTATCTGGAGCTTGCTCAGATCCAGCTCCCTGCAAAATGATATGGAGATGCATCGATTTTTGTTTTTGCGACTTCATTCTTCCGAGCCACGTCGCCAAAATCGCAGTCTCCGCCTAGGTGTCCGCCTAGACTCCAGGCAGGGATTTTCAGCCCGTAGGCAGAGAAATTCCCACCATCGGCCCAATCTCTCACGAGACGCTGGTAGGAGCCCCAAATGTCTGCAGAGACTGTGGCCCCAGAATGACTGAGCTCTGGCCAGTGGGAAGACTCGAAAATATGGAAGAGATCTTCCCCTGTGACCTACGCTATGACCTCAGAGCCGTCTCCGAGAAGCCCGATGAGTTTGAATAGCCTACACGCTCAACGTAATTGAGCACTGATGATTGTTGGGGAGTCCAGAAGGGTTGTTCAAGTGTCTCAATTGAGGCCGTGTACTAGTTCTCGAGAGGCTCCTGAGTCCTGCCTAGAATTCAGGTGCCAGCTGGCCCCCTCCCGTGCCAAAACCGCCTCAGATAACCGTTTTAGGTATAAGAACCCACAAACTGAAAATTTTCACTCGTTCGCGGTCAAGAAATTTCGGCGGACTTGGAAAAATATTCCTGTCAAGACGTTAAATTCCGCTCTTGGGAAGTGCGCGTACCAGGTACTAGTAGCGGACAACCCCCTATTTGGCAATTTTCGCAACTCCGCTCGCATTAAAAACCGTTATGCGGCACAGCGTACATTAGTTGGTACATAACCGTACAAGACTTACTCGGAACATCGAGCCGATGCTGAGAAACAAAGGGTTTAGGAACAAAGGGATTAGGAACAAGGGAAGATAAGATTTGTATTGTCTCTATGTACGGCTTCTTAAGCTAGTGATGGTTTCACCTGTGAGCATTTATCCCAAGGTGGATACATCACGACAAACTCATAGAAGTACAACACCAACAATAAACAACAGTCCAGCCATAGGATCCCAACCAATGAGATGTGTTCGTAGACCCAGGTTAAACCGAAGATAATACCGACAATTGGAATTCTTAGACCAATTCTCAAGTATCTGTTGATCAAATGGTCACCTGGACCATCTTGGGATTTATCACATAGAGCGACAACACTCAAAGCGATCATTGAGATCAATAACCCAGTGTGGAAATAGACCAAGACACCAAATTCTTCGTGTTCCAGATGGTCTTCCTCCAACTTACACAAATCAGCACCGGCATCACCCATGACCAATAAACTGGCAATCAATGGTAAATGAGCATAAATCCATGTGATAGCGGAACTTGCTGATCTTCTTAGGGCATGTGTAGCCTTTCTTGAACCATCTTTACGTGAGTAGAAACCTAGCAATAAGAAGGCAATGATGACCAAGGCAGTACCTTTAGTCAACTTCTTATTCCAACCTTCTTTCAATGGAGAACCAGCACAGATGGAATACAAGAAGTCACCAAAGGCAATAATGTAGAACGCATGGAATCTTTCATCTTCGTGTTCAATGTTTAGAGCAGTAGAGTATTCCAGTTTCAAAACTTTCTTCCACCACGGATGAACAGAAACAATAAAGATCGCTTGTTCCAAACCATATAGCAAAGCAGCAAACAACGCACGAGCCCAAATAGCATCAATCAACAAGATGAAATACCAAAGGGCAGATGTAACAATAACAGCAGCTGAAAATGCGTACATTTGTTTGCGATGTTCTGGGATGAATTTGGAGTAGAAAAGTAGGATACCGGCAAAAGTCCATCTAGCCAATGAATAAGTAATAACACAAGCTCTCAAGGCGATCTTGTTTTCAGGCTCATCAACAAACTCACAGATATTGTTAAAGATCACCAGCAGAACAATTTGCCAGACAACTAGGATGTTTTGTAACAAATCACCGTACACCGTTGAAGTAGTAATTCATGAACTCTTTGATATCAACCCAAATTTGCCACGTTGGAATGAAGACCAGAATATACTTCCAAAGAGCGTGCCAATCATGTTCCTCGATAGCACTCGAGCCCAGGTTAGCAACAATACCAACGTAGACAAAGTCTAAGAACAATTCCAAACTCCCCGATGTTCTTTCATTCTTTGTTCTGTATAGTGTACCATTATGGAAGTAGTTCAAGGCGTGAGGGGTAGTGAACCAAGGGTTTGGTGTTGGAGGATTGATGAATGAGACTTTAATATCACTGTACTTCTTGATAAAGTCCTCGACTTCTTCGTCTTCAACGTCTGATAGGTTCCCAGGGACTGCATTGTGCTCTTCGTCCCTCAACAGGGACCCATTGCCGTTGACAGCTTGGCGAGCGAAAGCTTGTGTGGATTAACCTTGAGATTGACTCCCAGTGGCGACCTCTGAGTCTGAGAAGGTGGAGCTATCGTTCTTCGACATTTGCGTGTACCTTTTGCTTCACTTTGGTGCCGACAATTGAAGTGAAAGTTCAGGGTTCTAGTGTTGTTTTTATAATCTTTTTTTTTTGGCAGCTGCTGTGGGAATGGAAAATTCCTTGCGTCTGGAATCTGCAGGGAAACGCATGACGTTTTAATGTATAAGCATTAGTGAGATTTTGTAAGGCCAAATTATTTAAAGCTTACAGCATTCTTACCTACGATTACCCAATTATGATGAAATCAATTCGTCGATAAAACTAAACAGCCATAAGCCCAGATGGGAACCGAGGCTCAAGCAACGTTGGAGGACAAGACCAGCATTTTAGTGAGCAGTGAAACCACCAGAGGCAAAGATGGTTTGACCAGTGATCCAACCACCTTCAGTAGCTAAGAATCTGATGATTGGGACAATGTCTTCAACCTTGGTCAATCTGTTACCTTGGGCCTGGGTCTTGAAGAAAGCAACGGATTCCTCGGTTTCTTGACCGTACAAGAATGGAGTGTCCATTGGACCTGGGGCAACAGAGTTGACGGAGATACGACGGTCTTGCAATTCCTTGGAGGCAGCCTTGACAAAGTATTCAACTGGGGCCTTAGCACCGGCGTATAGACCGTAGTATGGGGTGTAGGCAGCTAGCAATGAGGTAACCAAGAAGATGATTCTACCACCATCAATGACGTATTTGGAGGCAAACTTGATGAATTCAAAAGAGGCCTTGGAGTTGATGTTGAACATGGTGTCGTATTCAGCAGTGGAGATCTCAGCCAATGGTTTCTTTAAGACCATACCAGCATTGTTAATGGCAATGTCAACAGCACCAAACTTAGCCTTGGTTTGTTTGAACAAGTCTTCAACATCCTTTTCGACAGCCAAGTCACCCTGTAAAGCAAATGATTCAACACCGTACTTGTCAGTCAATTCCTTGGAGATCTGTTCGGCATTGTCCTTTTCTTTGGTGGAGTGGTAGGAGATAACAACGTTAGCACCGAACTTGGCTAGTTCACGAGCAGTTTCAGCACCCAAGTTCTTAGAACCACCGGTGACGATAGCAGATTTACCTTTCAAGGAGATGTCTAATGGAGCCATTGTGTTAATTGTTGATAGAAGTAGTAGTATTGAAGTTCAATTGAGTGAATTGATGATGATGAAAGTAGGAATGGAAGTGATCTGAAGTGTGAACGAACACCTCTATTTATACTGTTCTGGACGTATTGCTGTGTATCCTGATTGTGTTGACCGAACCGACGTATTCGTGCCAACACAGGGCTCGACCACAATCTACTTTATGCACTCTGCATGGAAGGGAGGCCGCGATTATTACCACTTCAGTGTGGGTGAAAGCCTTTATATCCATTCCACGGTACCAATGGCCCCAAACTCCTGCCTTGTGCATGGTTTCCACCCTGTAAAAGGAAGGCTGTCAGCAATCGAGGTAGCTCATCTGCCCCTGGGCTTTGGGGCGTCTCATTATAACGTGCATTGGGGTGCATCCGCGAAAATTGCCCGTTTCGTCGCGGAAATTTCCCTGGCCCGTCAGGTATATAGAGAGACTTGGGGGACCGCTAAAAACGCTAAAAGATCAAGTTGGCGGGTTTGGCAGAGGTCCAGAAGCTTCTGTAGTGTGATCTCCAACACTACGGTACAAAACACCAGTAGACTTTAGGCTCCGTAGGCTCTGTAAGCTGATGTTCTCAAATTGTATCACATGACTTCTTTGGTTATGTAGCCCCTGCGATTTTTCTGCGCCTACAAAGGAAACAAGAGAAAATCAAGTCTTTTTGCCACAAAGCCCTCAAACTTCAACTATCAGCTTCACAACTTGCACTAAAAACTCACTCAAAATGAGCACTCCTCTGGTACAACCACCTGCCTACAGCGACAACCCAGACACAGCTAACCGCTTTGACGACGTCCCTGATGACTTCAAGTTCGGCACAAAGGTCTCCAGTTGTGAGCTTCCTATCAGACAACAGTTCATTAGAAAAGTTTACACTTTGTTATTCGGTCAGCTATTGCTAACAACTTTGGTCGGTGCTATCATCAACTTGAATGAGACTGTCAAAGAGTTCTCCCTAAACCACATTTGGATCTTTTTCCTATCAATGGCCGGTTCTGTGGGGTTCTTGATTGCTGCTTATGTCCAATCAAAGAGATACCCTGTTAACTTGATCCTACTTACTGGTTTCACCTTATTCGAGAGTTACATGATTGGTGTTGTCTCATCGCTTTACGATACAGGTATTGTCTTGGAGGCGTTTGTCATCACACTGATCATTTTTGTTGGGTTGACTATCTTTGCCTTCCAATCCAAATATGATTTTACCTCATGGGTTGGTGTCTTGAACTCGGTGTTGTTCGCTATGATTGGTATTAGTTTCATCTGGTTCTTCTTTACTCCTTCCTCCACTGCTGAATTGATTTATAGTTCCATTGGTGCCATTGTATTTAGTGGTTACATCTTAGTTGACACCCAACTTGTGTTGAGAAAGTTTAACATTGAAGAAGAAGTTCCAGCTGCCATTTCATTATACTTGGACGTGATCAACTTATTCTTGAACATCTTGAGAATCTTGGCCAATCAAAGCGACGACTAAACTACCTATTTACGACCCTTACCAACCTATATACCTTTTTATGAATAATTTATGTGTCAAACTTTAGCGCATACGTAGCGAAACTGCGCAAACATCCGGACACCACCTCTATCTCGCTAGTTTCGTAAGAGAGAAACACAAACATGCCACAACCAAATTTGAACCCACTCAGATCCCCATCAAACTGCTAACTTAATTCTGATCCCTATTCAACCAAGATGGCTGAACCAAGCTTCACCATCCACAATAGTCGTGAGTACTCCAAACACGTCAAACCTCTCTCGGATCTGGACTAACATTCACAAGTGATCTTTACCACACTCACTTTAAACTCTACCACCTTATACTCCCATGAGAATCATGCTGTTGTCTCCCAATACAACCTAAAGGATGTCGGTGAGATTGTTGCTGCTCAATACAGTGTTATTAATGCCTCCAAATCGCTAGTGGGGAACCTACCCATCCAAATCCACAACTTGGACCTCTCCCTATATTACATCAAATACATTCTCCCTACGAATGACATCGTGATCGTTCTGACGTTGTTCAGCTCAGAGATCCCTAAGAGTTTCCCTATCAATGTCCTGGAGAACTTGTTGAAAGATTACATAGAGTACAGAGAGACCACTAGCTCTAATGTGGAGTTCAAAGTCCGTTTCAATCAGATCATCAAATTCCATGAAGCTGAATTCCAGAGAAGTTACCTGGAGCTGACGAAGAATGAGATCAATCAAGTGAGAACGGTGATGAATGACAATATCGAACAAGTCCTGGAGAGGAACGAGAGGATCAATTTGTTGGTGAACAAGACAGATCGGATCAATAACCTGTCAAATACATTCAGAACAGGCGCTGTCAAAGTCAAGAGAAAGATGTGGTGGCAAAACGTCAAGTTTTGGGTCGTCTTGGTCTTTGTTGCCTTGGTGTTTTTATTCGTGTTGTTTGAAATCTTTCATTAACCCCAGTTCCCATTGGTTATTTACGCTAGCATAGGTCAAAACATTCTTGCATTTATTTCAAAACCTTCTACCATGACTATACGATCTTATACGTGTAGATTCCATTCTCATCTAGTAGTTCATAACGCCTGTAGTGGGTCATGGACTCAAGGCATAATCGTCTCAGTCCTTTCACCTTTCTCTTGTAAACCGCTCTCGCAATTTCCAACCTTGCAATATCATGAGAGACTTTGGACATACAGTGAACGTGTAATATTGATAGTGCATCAGATCCTTCTAGTAATTCAGCCAGGTCCATGACATGCTCAAAGTCAGGGAGAACAATGAATAGTTCACTCAAATTGTGGAAAGACAGTTGTCTTAAGAGACGTAGATGATAACCATAAGAATATGAAGTCAAGTATGTCTTAGTTCTCTGACAATCGAGCTTCAAAGACGTCAGTGATGGCATGTCGACGTATCTCATCTGAAACTTTAAACTTTGAATATTGAGATCCAAATGTGTCAATTGTGGAAAGTTTAGGTGTAAGAATAGCACGGTCCCATATTCTGATGGTTGAAGGTGATATTTCATCTTTCGCAGAACAGGGAGATCAAAGTTCATCATTGAAGATAAAGAGGCACAATTGCATACCTTTAGGACTTCCAAGGTCGACGATTGGGAAATGGTATTGATCTGTAACAAATTATCCAAGTCTTCAAGCTTTAGTTTCCGAAGACAAGTGAAGTTGATGCCATCCAAGTTGGTTATTGTACTATTTTTGCTGATACGCAGTTCTTCTAAAGATGTCGATACTAATGGCTCACCGCTTCGCCACTTATTCACAATCTTCAGCTTTTCAGTAGATAAACGGAGTCTCTTTAGCTGCGGCATAATTGACAGTAGGTCTTCAATATCAACTTCATATGCGCTTCTTGAATAGTCAATCATGTAAGTTTTATAATCAGCGTATAGTGAGAGGTCTTCTAACAGTGGAGCTTTGAAGATCCTGATGAGATCAGTCACAGAATAAACATAGCTCTCTGTCAGGTTGAGCTCTAAAGCAGTTAACTTTGGTGTCATAACTGAAATGTTTTCCAAAGTATTTTCTCTCACTCCATGTATCGTTTGTCTCATAGACTCCATAAGCGGTAAGTTGATAGTATAGTCATGGTCAAGAACTTTATCTGGGCACACACGTAGGAGGAATTTACCAATGCTAAAGCTCTGAGAGCAGAGCTCCTGTATCTTTGGGCAGCGAGGGAAGTCCACCCCAATGAGTATTCCATCACCCACATGCCATTTGAACTCGTCCCTATTTAATGGAAACTGGCGGCCTGAATCCAATGAGATCATGACTCTAAGTTTTGGATATGACTTGTGGAGATAAGCAAGAAAATTGGAAAGTCTATAGTGTTGGGAATACCAATCTAATGGTGAATGAATCACTATCACTGGGTAATGTGTGAAGAAAGCATCGTCATCTTCACTGGTTCCCGAGTCGTCGAACTTGGAAATATTCTTTCCTGAGTACGAAAAGTAGTGGTTAACAAACTCCTCAATTGTATCTCCAGTAGTACCAGAAAGATTAGCAATCAGCTTGATATGGTGATCATCTGGGAACACAGTAATATGGCCTACCAGATAGCGTCGAAATTTCTCAACTTGCATCAATACAGCGAGATCCTTGTTGTCTATAATGCTGAACCCTATCCTGGGTATTAGCTCTTTCAGCAGTTTCATAGTGGCTGATTAGAAGTTTGTCGGCTGTCAAGATACAAAGAAGCTAGTAGTAGATACAAGTGCTAGGAGTGAATTTCCATATTCCTTTCTGGTGTTTCTTAGCATACCCTGAGAAGTGGTGATCTTTGAGAGAGCGAGCTCTGAGCTCTCAGATTTATCTATTTGACACAATTTCTCTCAACCACTTTCCCCATTAGGCAGAGAGGGGTTAGCTGGCGGGTTGAAGCTTACTACAGCTGCGCTCAGAGTTGATATTAGCTGAAAGAAGCGAGGGGCAAGATACACCAGTTGTGTGTTTTTTTCTTCTCCAAAGTTTAGTGTTATGGGCGGTAGGACCCCTGTACCAGGTGAAAATACCAATTCACAATAAACTACAGATCCGAGTCATGCAAAAATCAATCGTGTATCAAGATACTGCTAGTTTTCCGTCTCACTAACAGTATCTTCTCTGGTCTTTGGCTTTTTAGCCTGAGGTTCTTCAGATTCTGGTTTCTTAGCCGTGTCCTCATCTTCATCAGCTGTAGCGAACCCGTCATCATTGGACCCATCTTTGGAAGATTCAGCAGGAACAGTCTCAGAAGCAGCTGTGTTTTCATCGACAGCAGGAGCAGCGGCAGCAGCTTTCTCTCTTTCAAGCTTTTCTTGTTTTCTTCTGGCTTTTATAGCGTCCTTATTGGCCTGGTATGAGTCCAATTCTTGCTTCACTGATGGAATGAAAGATGAAAACTCCACTTGTTCTAAGGCAGCGAGTATATCTTGAGGACCGACGGTCTTTCTATCGTATTTCTTTGCATGTTGTCTAGCGCTATGAAGGTGTTAGTACCGATCCCTGGAGCATTTGCTTGTATAGGCACATGGATACATACTGTACTAGTAGATAGCTGACAAACACTGTGGAGCTTCTCTGTACTGCAGTGGCACTGTCCTTGGACAGGATACCACCTTCTGGGATGATGGCTCTAGCTAGCCTGTTCACGGTGGCCTTTGGGAACAGCATGTCTTCGATGGTGATTGAGTCTCTTTCCTTGGAGGTGACCGGGTAGGCGCCCTCCGTGTTCTTTCTCCAGCCCTTTGGTGGCATTTCTGTGCGTTTTGTGTGCTAAAATGGAGTGAATTACCAGTGTTATCTGATCTAGGCCTAGACCATTAATTTGTAGTTTAACGCGTAATTTTCATGATTTCGTGAATTTCGTGATGCGAAAACGCCATTTCCGTTTTTGGCCAACTTGCGCTTTTCGGCACCCGCGAAAGTGCGAAAGTTTGCGCAATTTGTCAGTCTGGAGTTGTCGAAGGAAAAAAATCCAATCGTAGCTGGTGAAATGATAATCACTGCATCGGCCATAGTTTGGTGTTGGACTGGTTATATTTGTGATTATAAAAAGGTTCTGTGGGACACACTACTGAATATTAGCACACTGGCTATACATATCGTTTGAAATCCGCTTTTACTCGGTTATTGACGCCCATTAATACTCGCTCAACACACAATTGGCACAAGCTAACTACATAACATCAGTCACACATAATGGAACAACAACAGGGGAACCTCCCACCACTGACGGAGAAACAACACCGGGAAATCGAACTGAGAGAGCAAGATAGATGGCTTCCTATTGCCAACGTTGGTAGATTGATGAAGAACACTTTACCTGCTACCGCTAAAGTTTCCAAAGACGCTAAAGAGTGTATGCAAGAGTGTGTTTCCGAGTTCATATCGTTCATTACAAGTGAGTCTAGTGATAAATGTCTCTCTGAGAAGAGAAAAACCATCAACGGTGAAGACATACTATTTGCCATGTCGAGTCTGGGGTTTGAGAACTACTCAGAGGTGCTGAAGATCTATTTGGCCAAATACAGAGAACAACAATCACTGAAGCAGGAAAGAAGAGAACCAAAGAAAGCAAAGAACAAACCTGAAGCTTCCCTATATGACCAACAGCAGGAACTCGAGAGGGAAATGACCAATATCCCATTCCATGATGAACAAGAAATGCATATAAATAACCATATGCCAGAAGATCTTATGCGCGGTATGAATGATGAAAGTTTGTTAAACTTGGATGGTGAACATCAACAACACGAACAAAGTGACCACCATTCGAATCATAACGACACTCAAGAGTCCCATAGAAGTCATGATTACTCTGATGTGCAGTTGAAGCGCGAGAATGGCGATTCTAATGGTAATGATGGTGTCCTGTATGAGTTATCTCAGTACTGAAAATAGAAAGCTGTGAAAGGAGAAAAAAGTGATTTCGAATCTAAGGTAACAGAAAGAATGCTACCTTTAGATTGTACAATATGATGAAGTTATGTGTCCGTTTTATTATCATGCTCTACAAGTTTTATTTCAAGGTCTTTCAAGTCCAAGGAACGCGATTAAACCATTTGGTAAATCATCTGTATATATTGCGTCTTCTATTTATTGATTCTGTTTTATATGATTAAGTTGACGTAAAACTGGACTCTGTCTACGAAGAATACTCTTTTATCTCTCTATATTAATACAATTTTTTGTAAACCGTGTCCATGATCATTGTAGAAGGTTTTGGATTTTGTAGGACTTTGATGGTGAATGATCAGATTGTGGTTGTTGGCCACCAACTGCTTGCTGTTGGCTCTGGGGCTGTGGTTGTTGTGGGAAAGGTTGTGGTGGGAATTGTTGTTGTTGGGAGAAAGGTTGTTGAGGCGGATACTGTTGTGGTGGGAACTGTTGGAAGTTACCTTGTGGTGGGTATTGTGGATGACCATTTTGGAATTGGAACTGTTGTGGTGGTGGCTGTTGTTGATGAGGTGGTGGTTGAAATTGTTGTTGAGGTGGTGGTTGATAGTGTTGTAGTGGAGAGACTTGGAAGGAGCCAAATTGTGGTAATTGACCAGGTTGTGGCTGCGGTTGTTGAGGCACAGGTTGTTGCTGATGTTGAGGTTGTGGAGAGAATTGTGGTTGTTGAGGAGGATATTGTTGATGCTCTGATGGTAGTTGATGGAACTTTTGTTGTTGTTCGTGACTTGGGGATTGTTGGCCTGGAGCTTTTGGTTGTGGGAAGTTTGTACTCTTGATACTCCCAGATGATGATGTTGGTGCTGGTGATTCTTTAGCCCTTTCACGTTCCAAGATACGTCTCTGTCTTTCTTTCTCCAACTCTTCTTTTCTAATTCTTTCTAATTCCTCTTGTCTCTCACGTTCTTCTTCTTCCAGTTGTTTCTGTAGCTCTTTTTGTCTAGCCTTCTCCTCAGCTTCTCTTTGCTTTTGAATCTTTTCATCTTCTAGCTTTTTCAACACTTCCACTTCAAAGTCTTGTCTACACCAGTTACAGATGAACACCTCATTGGAGTCTCTGACCAGTTCTTGTTGAATAATACGGTCCTGGCACTTCAAATGTTGCCATCTTTGACATCTCTCACAAACAATTAGCTTAACACCATCATCGAAGTTCTTCTCTCTGATACCACAGCCACATTCAAACAGCCATTCGCCTTCTTCTAGTTCGATATCATCTAGATTGGATGGAGTCTCTAAAGTCACTGGTGGTGAACCTCTTCTTGTTGTAGTGGTTCTTCTCAAACGTTCTTCAATGTCTCTCTTTAGTTGGTTTTCCTTTTGTTTGGCCTTTCTTGCAAGTTTTGCCTTTAACTGCTCTTGTTTTTGACGTTCTCTTTCAGCTTCTTCTTTCTCCTTGTCTAGACGTGATTGTTCTTCCTTCATTTGGATACGTGAAGAACGTTTTCTATGACTAACCAATTCATTCAATTGCTGTTCTCTCTTTCTCTTCACAATCTTCTTTCTGGTGGTTAGATCATCATTGGCAATATCATTGATGTATTCCTTGATGTTGTTGAACAATGGTTTGTATTTCTTGGTGGATTTGATGGATTCCAAGAAGTCGTGGATTTCGTAAATACCAATAGCAACATTCTCCCATTCAAATTCTGGCTCAATGTCAGGGAACTCAGTTTCTGGATCAATGTTTTTGGCATTCTTGTACTTTCTCGGTATGTTCAATTCTGGGAATTTTGATAAGATTCGCTTGTAGATTCTGTTATCACTCAAAAGGAAGAAACTTTCTTCATCTTTCTCAAAGATTGGTTCAAATCTCAATTCATTCTCTCTTTCATACTTCTCAACTTGCTTTCTGAAGACTTCAGTGTATTGTAATTGATCAATCAAACGATACAGAACGTCAAATTTATCCACTAATGAGAGCTCATCAAACTCCTTTGGTTCATCTTCGGTACCTAGCAAATCAATGGTCTCACCAAATAGATATCTAACACGGAAGCCAAAATCGTTCATGGAGACTTTGGTGCCAATCAATGCAGCGGCCAAGTTGGTAGCAATCTTTGGGATCAAGTTAGGCTCAGTTAGACCGACCAACTCTTCCTCCACAAGATCAACAGTGAATGGTTCACCAGATAGTTTTATAGCACCACGGAAGAAGGTTAACCATTGTAACACAAAAGCATACCTCCAGTCGTTTCTCAGTTCTCTCAATTGGGTCTTGTAGTTATCGCTCTCAAGTAATAGCTGTGGTGGTGTTTTCAAGAGCTGATTCTTGATTTCCTCGTCAACAAAACTCAGCTTGTTGGCAGGGTGCTCTGGAGCCACAGGGGTGGCAGCTTTCGAGCGTGACATATTCGTTGATTGTTCTCTTGTTCTGTGTGATTGACAGAGTGAAGAAACGTCTCAGCAAAGTAAGGGTGGCAGTCCAGAAACAAATCGCCTTCCTAAACACAGACGCGTTCAAATTTGTGCTTTTTCGAAGCTTGACACGGATAATGGATTTCATTTCACACTACGAGTTCGCGGGCTGTTTTTCAAGGGCCGGGACACCCGCGAAAATGCGTGGTGTCCGGATGTGTCAATTACGCTGGCAGCGAGGTAGCAGGCGGCTGTTGGGTGGCCAATTGGGTGTGTTTTGGTATCGTTTGTTATTCTACACTATTCATTTGTACATTCTAGTTACATATAAAGCGATTTCCCGCAATTTGACGCTTTTTGCCCACCAAAGAACGCGCTTTAACCAGCGCTAAGGCCCTTTTGCTATCAAATTTCAATTTTTTGGTTTTTTGCTGTGTAACTTAATTTTACCCAACCCCCAAAACGACCACAAAGAAAAACCAAAGGCTTTCCAAGCAAAAACCACGCTACAGCGCTCCAGACAAAGGCGGACGCCCTCAATTCTCCCTCACAGTCCACGCCTGCGCCCCCGCCCGCGCCCACACAGCTTTCCAGCGACTCTTTCCCGTGTTTCTCGCCGTCCTTCTGCGCCTACCCTTCCGTGATCCAGCCAGCGTCATCACCCATTCTGTCCACCATGGCGGCCAACAACAGCCTGGAGAACGACTACCACATCAACACCAACTACCAGCAGCCAGCTGTGCTGCCCAAGGTGAGGTCCTCCGGCGCTACATCCTCCTCTGGCTCCACCGACTCCAGAAAGTACACTCCAACTGCTGTCCCAGCCACCCCAAGAATGCTCAGAAACAGCAGTGGCAACTTCCACCAGAGTAACAACGCGTCGCCGTCTTTCACCCCCGGTGGCCAGGCATCCAACTACTTTCCAGACTACACTTCACCACAGAGGTCAACCAGTCAGAGAAGAGATCCACGTAATTACAAGTTTGACCCAAATCAGCCTAACAACAGAACATCGCCTACTCGTTCCCAATTGCCTCCATTAGACACCAGAATATCCACACCTACGAACAATCAAACATCTGGCTCCGTTTCTCAGAGATCAAGCTCCGAAATGAAGTCCTCGAACAACACTTTGCTACCTGCTGCCAATGTTGCGGTTGATCCAAATCAACCGAAACCTCAGCAACCTCCAGCATCTGTCCCACCTCCTGTTTCTACGCCCTCCAAATCACAGGGTCACTCCAAACATCCAAATCAATTCCATCGTCGTTCTATTGGTGATTGGGACTTTATGAAGACGATCGGTGCAGGTTCAATGGGTAAGGTTAAACTTGCAAAGCATAGAAAGACAGGTGAAGTTTGTGCCATTAAGATTGTTCCAAGAGCAGCAAGAGCTTACTCAAGAGCGAATGCTAATGCTCCTCCACCTGCAGATGAAGCTGAAGCTTTGAAGAGAAGAAAAGAGTATGAAAAGGAAGTTGCCAGAGATAGACGTACCATCAGAGAAGCATCACTAGGTAAGATCCTATACCATCCGTTCATTTGTCGTCTATTCGAAGTGATTACCATGTCCAATCATTATTACATGTTATTTGAATACGTTTCAGGTGGCCAAATGTTGGATTACATTGTCAGTCATGGTTCCTTAAAAGAACGTCATGCTAGAAAATTTGCCAGAGGCATTGCATCTGCATTAGATTATTTGCACAGAAACAATGTTGTTCACAGAGACTTGAAAATTGAAAACATCATGATTTCCAAGACTGGTGACATCAAGATCATTGATTTCGGTCTATCAAACATGTATTCCAATGATGCACTGTTGAAAACGTATTGTGGTTCACTTTACTTTGCTGCTCCAGAATTACTCTCAGCGCATCCATACATTGGTCCAGAGGTTGATGTTTGGTCATTTGGTGTTGTCTTGTATGTCTTGGTTTGTGGTAAAGTCCCTTTTGATGACCAACATGTTTCTGTTTTACATGAGAAGATCAAAAAGGGTAAAGTTGAATATCCAGATTTCCTGTCCAGTGAAGTCGTTTCATTGTTATCAAGAATGTTAGTTGTCAATCCAAACAAGAGAGCTCGTCTATCTGAAGTCTTGTCACATCCATGGATGGTTAGAGGTTTTGAAAACCAACCAGTCTCATTTGTCCCACATAGAATCCCATTGAAGATCCCATTAGATCCAACAATCATTGATGAAATGGTCTCCTTAGAATTTGCTGAGTCTGAAGAAAGAGCTATGCAAGATTTGACTACCATTGTGTCGTCTGAACTATATCTGGAAGCTTCTAAACACTTTTATCAAACACAAGACCAACCAGGTACTTTGAGAGTTGATCCAACTGCTGGTTTCCATCCATTGGTGTCGATTTACTATCTAGTTGATGAGATGTTGAAGAGAAGAAAAGCTAAAGAATCAATTGTTGATATTCCAGTGGCTGCTGCTGATCATAACAAACTTCAATCTGAACAACCTCCATTGGACGCTCCAGCTCCACAGCAACAAACTGTTACTGAACCTTCCAGAGTTGTCACACCTCACCAACCACCAGTCCTTTCATTTCCAGAAGCTGCACATACTTCACCAAGTCATGCCAACTCACCTGGTCTACCTTCTGTTGGTTTAACAGGTCAGGAACATGAGCATCAGAGAATTGCATCATCACAAACCAACGCTGGTACTGAAGAAGTTCACCAACAACAGACACACAATGAAGAGAAGGGTTTGAATTCTATCTTGAGAAAATTCAGTCAACGTCGTGCTCACTCTCAAAGACGTGCACCATCTGAAGGTTCTCAACAACATCAACAACAACCACAACACAACATTGTCACTCAACAGCCATTACCTCAACAACAACCTCAAGCCCATCAAATCCAACGTAAGAAATCTGTCAACGATGCTTACACTAATAGATTGAACGGTCTTGATAAGGAACAAGAAGCACTGGTTCGTCGTGTTGGTAGTTTGAAGATTATGAGAAAACCAGCATTTGAAACTGATGAATCCAAACCACTGCCAAAGAACAAAGCACATAACAGAACGGTTTCTGCATACGCAGGCGTTGAAGCTAAGAACCCAGCAAACTTTGAACCCCCAACCAAGGCTCCTCAATTAAATCCACAAAGAAAGTTCCATCCAAATGCTAGGGCCAAGTCAGTTGGTCATCGTCGTGATCATGTACAATTCCAAACCAATGAAGTTCAACAAGTTCCGCCATTACCTGCTGATTTGAATGATGATGCCTTCTTTGATGATGTCACCCTGGATGAATACTCACAATCATCGAACAACAAACTTTCAGTCACCAATTCACACAACTCAACTGTTAGAAAACCTACACAAGATCTATCAACTATGACTGAAGCCCAAATTATGGATGACGCTGCTAGAGCTCCACCAGGTTCAATGCCATCAATTGAATATCCAAGAACCTTATTCTTGAAAGGTTTCTTTTCAGTTCAAACTACATCAACTAAGCAATTACCTGTCATTCGTGCCAATATCATTTCATCGTTGACCAAGTTGGGTGTTCAATTCACTGAAGTTCGCGGTGGGTTCGTTTGTACACATACACCATCAATTGAACCATCTGGTAATCAACAAATTGATATCAATGTCACTGATGCTGATAATGATCACCAAGGTAACCACAGTTTACAATCAGCTAAATCATCATCAGACAACTCAGCTACCATTACAGGTACACCAGATGAGAAATTGAAACCTGGATTTGAAAAGGCAAATGATAGTTCATCAATTGAAGATTCTCAAAGAGTTCATAGAAGAAAGTTTTCAATTGGTGGTTCGATCTTGGGTTACAGAAGAAAACAATCTGGTTCATCTGCACCACCTATCCCAGCCACCCCAACTGCTGCTTATGGTAACAACTTGCTATCACCAAACTCTCACAGCTATGCTACCAGTAATGACTTTGATTCATCTGCTTCCCTAGATTCTATCAACAATGGTGGTCATGGTGGTAGTGATATGTTGGTTTCCAGCAGATTGGAGCAGAACAAGGCGCAGGCGCCACATGGTGAAGGTTTGAACTCAAGTCACATTGATTCCAATGGCCATTCAACTTCACAAAACCGTACTCCATTGAAGTTTGAAATTCATGTTGTCAAAGTTCCATTGGTTGGGTTGTTTGGTGTTCAATTTAAGAAAGTCTTGGGTAACACCTGGATGTACAAGGCATTGGCAGGTCAAATCTTGAACGACTTGAATCTATGAGACAGTTCTTCTTATTACTGCATGGTCATTATAAATAGTGTTAATTTGTCATGAACATAACAAAGAGATGCATTCGTTATATTAGTTACAGTTCCAAAATCTGTTGTAGGCATTATTCATTCATGATCATTATATATTCTATCTTTTGGTGAGTTTACTGCCCTAGCAGCTGTTTCAACTTCTCATTAACAGTTTGCATCTTTTCGATCTCAAAGGCAGCTTTCTCCAGGACAACGCTCTTTGATGGTGCTTTCTTCTTTGAACCCATCTCGAATGGTAAAAGACTCACCAGTTCATCGAAGGCTTCTTTGATAATACCACGACGTTTTTGTTCACTCGTGGTATGATTCAGTTTCTTTTCCTCTTCTGTCAATAGCTTCTTTCTCTTCTTACGTTGCTTTGCAGAATCGTCATCTATGCTTGATCTCTTTGACGATGTTGGTTTAGGTTCAATTGGGATCGATGGGGTAACAGGTGTTTGAAATTCAGGTTCCACAGGTATACTATGATCTAGTCCCAGACCATGCGTTTCTTGGATCTGTGAGATCGTAGCCATGGTTGGATCCAACTCTGGTTGACCGGCACGTTCTTTATCATCCATTATAGAGTCCAAGAACTGTTCCAATGCATTAGATTCATTCTGTGATAACAAACCGTCATATTTCGGGAAGTACAACCTTTCGAAATCCAACAAACTTTGCTGTTGATCCAGACTGGTGCTCTTCTGTGGTGATTGTGGTGAAGGAGTGTTGGATTTGAATAGAACGTCTCGGAACTCAAGTTCTTCATGACGCAAGGCTTGCGGTTGTACTATTCCTCTAGGTGAAGCAACACCTGTAAAATGTGTATGATTGTTGTGCAGTTGAGGAGTGATTCCCAAGTTAGGAGACTTTGTCAGGATCGCGTAGGCAGCTTCAAAGTCCATCTCAGTGAATTGTAACTCATCTTTCTGGCCATTGTTAGCAGGGGATCTAAGAAACGTTTTGAAACTCTTCAGATCTGGGGACGCCAGGTTCAAGAACGGAGGAGTGGAGGGAGTCGGTGTTCTGATTCTCGGTATGTCTGCCATTGTGCCTCTGTGTCATTTAATAGTGGGTGGATGTGTGGTGATTTGTGTTTGATCTATGTGTGGTTTTATAGTTTTAGGTAGAAGGTGCCCACGTTGATGTGCCTATGTGACAAAAACTGCAGGAGGAAGGAAAATACGAGGGAATTGGGATCTGTTCTGTGGATCGGATCTGGTATTGGGGAGCCCCGTGGGTGGCGACTTGGGCTGGGATCCGGTGGAACAACAAAGAGCAGTTCGTGTGTATGTGCACCGGCTAACAATGGGAGCGGCCAGTACAAACAGTACAAAGTGTATTTTTCCTTAAATTTTCACATGGGATTTTTCCTGCTTAACTATGGGGGACAGATTTCACAGAACAAGTTCGCGGGGAATTTCTGGTGTGTGGGCCCTACCATAATGATTTCCTGCTTACATCCGAGATCAGCTTACAGGTGGTTCAGTAGTGTGTGAACGTGGTGGGTTGGTTGATGCTGTGTTCCTTAAGCTGAGATCTAAACTACGGCGCGATGTGTCATTCCACGCGTTCATTCTGTGTTGCCGTCTAAATACATAGCTATAAACAGGCTATCTCCGGCTATCTCCTCATAGAACAGCACCAAAGCCGAAAGTCAACTTGATAGATCTGACATAGTAGTCTTCAAAGTTGCCCTGGACAACGTCTTCTTCGCCGATTGGGATCCCCTTGAACAGGACGTCCAGTTTTGTTTCAGAGTCACCTTGATGGATGTCAATGGTTAAGTTGGCGTAATAGTTGGCCTTCCATGATTTCAATCTCCATTTTTGTTCAATCTTACTGCTTGGCACCAATTTGGTGATCTCACCTTCGATGTTACCACCGAATAGCTTGAAAGTGGAGCCTTCTTTTAATAGATCGCCTTCAAAGTCTGGGTTTGAACGAGTCCAGGCACCGATTCTGTTCTTTTCTAGGAATGTGATGTATAATTGTTCGGCCGTGGTGTTGAACACTGGTTCGAAATGTAGTGTGGATGAGTTGTATGCAGGGACGGATGATGGAGATGGTTTAGAGGTTGAGGTAGTGGTGTTTGAAGATGATGAAGCGGCGGCCTTTGGCTTTGTGTCTTCCTTTTTAGCAGCGGTGAATGCTTCCTGGTTTGCCTTTGTGAATTGTGATTTGACTTGCTCTGAAGGCAATTGGATATCAGAACCATGGGTGCTTAGTAAATCTGGACCAAATTTACCCAATTTCTTTCTCAATTCAGGAACAAGTTCCTTTCTGATAACCTCCTTGACTTTAACATTGTCATTGTTCTCTGAGAATACGGAGATTTCAAATTGGTATTCATCTTCTTCTGTATCGTATGCCACTTCTGGGATGGTAACACTACCTTTGACATCCAGATCATCAACTTTCCCCACGTAGCCCAACACTAGCTTCAAATCGAACAAGCTAATGACTTTCCCCTTTCTCTGTGAAACGACAACGTCACCTTCCACAGAAATGATGGAGTTGATCTCTGCGGTTGTTGAACTTTTGGAAACTTTCAACCCGATCAGGTTCTCTTTGAAGTATTGACGGGTCCAGTCAATACAGTTCTTGTCCACCCAGTGCCAGTTGTTTGGATTGTTCACGACCATTGTGTCTTGCTTCTATGATAGAGTACAGAATTGCTCGTAATTGAAGTACAATTCAAAAAGTTTAACTGCTTTATATTGTTCTCGATGGCCCACTTCTAGAAAAATCTATGTTTTTGTTAAGGGACACATCATGATAACCTTGAGACTACAAACGCAACTCTTTCATTTCTCGTTAAATAAGGCATAAATTAAGATTAAACAGGGGTATAATTAGAAATATATATATATATATAGGAAGATGAACTGAAGGAAAGAATAAGATTCATGGATTCATGAAATGATCATTAATATCAATGTTTAAGCCCGGGGCCAAGTTAGTAGTGGTCATTGAAGGTAACCCACCACCTAAGAAATCCAACATCATATGCATACCACCACCGCCAGAATAGTCATCAACATCGGCTGGTAAGACCTTGGAGACACCTTCTAAGAACCACACTTTGTCCTTCATCTCCGTAGTGAAGCCACGAAGCAAAGAGTAGTAAGATCTCATGATTCTCATGGCTGATAAGTCACCGGACATCAACAAGGCTAGGAATGTCTTGTCCAATAGGGCAGGGAAGGCAAAGATTCTAAGAATGAAATCGGATTTGAATTTTTCATGGTGAAGTTTGTCCAGATAGGCTAGTGTAATTAGATATGGGGAGTCGAATTCGACTGGGTATAAATCAGCAATGGATTCATCAAAACACACCAATTCTGAGATCGAACCATTCTTCTCATTAATCATGATGTCACCCAGATCACTCAAATCCACAGAAATGAATTTGTAGAATCTTGAAGTTGGAGGTAATGGCCACACAGCCGTTAAGATAGTGGCAGCACCTTTCACGTGGAAGATCCATGCAGATGCAGGCAGTGAAGTCAACGATGATGCCGATGGTAATGAGGCATTGGCCAAGGAGTCCATGATCAGGATCAATGCAGATGCAACCAATGCATCGGTGTTATCTGGTGAAATCTCCAACACAGCTTCTCTTAATAATCTCAAGGCTTCACCACGATGATGTGTGACACATTGTTCCAACGACTCAACAGTTCTTGACAAATGTGTTGCTGAGAAAGCCAAGATAGAATGCATCAAGAAGGGATAGTTGAACGCCAACTGTGGGATATCATCACGCCAAATCTTTTGTTCAGAGATACCAGCTGTGGTAATAGTTGGTGCAACAACGGTTGTATAGTGATACATCAACCTTAGATCCAGCAAGTTCAAGCTTGGAGCAGCAGAGTATGGAGATGGGTCAGGTTGTTGAGTTTGGTTCATGTGTGATGTTTCGTCGTGATAACTTGTATGGGATCTATGATCGTGCAAGGTTTGATGGGCAGATAATGGTGAGGTGTGTGAGCCTGGGGACATTGATGGTTGTGGTGAGATGGTTGGATTGTTGGTCATATCACCCAAATTCACAGATAGGTTGTTACCATTGTTAGCGGTGTTGGTATCTTTGGAAAGCATAGGAAAATTGGCCAAATTACCCAGGTTGCCCAAGTTACCCAAATTGCCCAAATTACCCAAGTTAGCTAAATTACCCAGGTTGGCTAGACTACCCAAATTGGCACCTGCAAAGTTACTTAGACCACTCAAGCCTGGAATGTTGTTCAAGGCGCTTAGATCGCCACTCATCATGGCATTCTTGATCGCATCTAGCGGCAGTTTAGTAGGATCAAACCTTTGAGATTGCATTGGTGATTTGTTGACTGTGAAGGTAGGAATGGACATGTTGTTGCCCTCGATCTTTATTGTATCTGGGAAGGAAGAACCATCGTCGTTTGACTGGTATCTGTTGGCATCGATCTCCTGTTGAAGGGTCTTTGGCGTAGATTTGGAACTTGGAGGTGTTGGGGTGGCAGCTTTCACCTTTGGACTGACAGTGGCCTTCTTGGCCTTCTTAGCAGCTGGTGTGGCAGGTTTAGCAGCTGGAATGGTGTAATGGCAGTCAATACCCATGTTGTCACATTTCTTGCAAATAGGCTTCCCTTCATCACACTTGACTCTTCTTCGTTTACACGTGTCGCAGCCCATCTTGGACTTGTTGTGGAATTTCCTCTTCCCCGTGGAGGTCCTGCTGACCTGCTTGCCATCCTTCTCGATGAGCTCTGTCTTGGACTTCCGTCTGGAGTCGGATGATGTTGTTGATGAAGCTGGCGAAAGACCGGCTTCCTTGACAGCAGGTGGTGCCAGTTTGTTGAAAGAGTCCATGAACGGTTCCATGTTGTGATCCTGGAAGGGCATTGTGTATGGCTGGGAAGAAGTGCTGTCTGGAGCAGTCAGAGAGAGGTAATGGTCTCTGTAAAAGCAGACTGGTGGAGTTCTGACTGTGGTGCCTGGAGATCTCTCTTAAATAGGAGAAGTAGTGCTAAACGAGGCCGAGTTGAATGGGCCTGGTGGGAGGAACACAGTGGAAGGGGTCGTGTTCTCTGTGTGGAGACTGCCTGCTTGTTGAGAAGTGAGAGGGGGCGACAGCGAAGAAACACGGGTTCAAATTGTGGTGGCAAAAGGCAGTGCTGATTCTGTCTTGATCTGTGTGGTTTGTGTCTTCGTTTAGAAATGCTTCTAAAAAAAATCTCGTTTAGCTCTGGGAATTCTCAGTGTGGCGCCTACCGATGGGAGAATACTCGGCTTTAGTCGGAGATAGAATATACGCTTGGTTTACGAGCCTGATAAGAAATATACGATAGACATGAGATCGTGGAGTGAAGGGCATGTAACTTTGTCAGATCTTGAGTGTGAAGCAAATTCTTTCGTCAATACTTCCATCAGCAATAGCTACCACTACTCAATGTCTCTCTCTATCAAGTAGTAATAGGCAGCAGCGTGTATCCTGAGATATTCACTATGGAATAAGAGCTCCTCGTATTCACTCCAAAAGGTCTTCCTAGCGTATCTGATTTCCTGTACGAGTCTGAAACAACTCTTCCCGCAAGATTCTTGCACTAATCGTTGTTCGGACAAGTAATGGTCATGTGCCATCTCGGGTCGAAGAACTTCGACGTATGCAAAATTAGGAGTCGGTCCCCAAAACTTTCTATCAACAGCCAAGTATTGAGATAAAGTAAAGCAGCAAATATTAACCTTTCTCGTTAACCGCAGTTTCAAAAGCAGCTTATCAAATGGGTACTTATCGAAGTCAGAAAGGGGAAATCACTGGTGCGTCTCATGGTCAATCTGCATCCCATATACGTCATTGAAGTTAGTGAAAAGCCCACTGACACGCTTTAGAGGACCCGTGTGTGAAATAGCCGGCCTGAACTCCTCCAATTTCTCCCATCTCGTCCTCTGTTTGAATTCTCTTTTGCAGCTTTCCCTCACGAATAACGCCTACGTCTATCTCATCTTCGCTCTTTGGGAGAATCAACTCGATGATCCTCTTGGGCCTCTTGTCGCTCAACAGAATCATTCGTTCGATGAAGCCGTCCACATCTTGTATCCCCAAGTTGTAGTGTGCACACTTCCTGAGCTCTAGATAGTTGTGTAGATCGAGTATCAATGGTTTATAATTATCTTTCAGATAGTTCATTTCGTCCATTACTCCCAGTGTTGCCTGGTCTAGAGTGAATATAAAGAAAGAGTCAGTACATTGACTTAGGTCTTTCAACGTTTGAGAGTGCTTCAGATAGTTGGAACGCACTTGAGGAGGGTACATAATCCAAATTGAGATGTATTTAGCTATCGTTGGTTTGATAGAGCCAATTGAATTGAGACTCTTGAAGATGGCTATATCATCTTTGAAATTTGCACCGCTAGCATCAAACTCAACGTTTGCGATAATATGCTCGTTGATGTGTGGAGGGAAACGTAACATGGCTTCTGACCTTTAAGTGCACTTCGAAATTACTCGTGTTCAGGGCTTCAATCATGATCACTTTCGTTTCTCGAAATTCAAAACTTAGTCTACGGGCCACGACAAGCCATATAATGGGTTTCAGCTTCAAATTCTCTATAAACTTCCCCCCTTAATGTTGGTGTGGATCTTCTTTAGGTGGTTCTGGATCCACAGTGATCATTGTGTCAATTCTCAAAATGGCGATACATGCTTCTAGAGCTGATTTCAAAGATCTAATCTTGGAGACGGTTGGTTCAAGGACACCAGTGACGGTTTCATCAACAATCTTACCCTTGATCAAATCTAACCCGTAGTTCTTGTAGTTTCTTCTCTTGGTATCAGTTGGTAGAGCTTGCTGGCTGGCAGCGTGATACGATCTCAATTTGGCAATCAAATCGGATGAATCTTTAGCAGCATTGGAGGCCAAGGTCTTTGGAATGATTAATAAAGCATTGGCAAATTCAGCAATGGCTAATTGTTCACGGGAACCGACAGTGGTGGCAAAGTTCTCTAAGTAGATGTTCAAAGCAGTTTCAACGGCACCACCACCTGGGACAATGTTACCACTTTCCAAAGTTCTCTTGATAACTGAAAGGGAATCATGTAAGGATCTTTCCATTTCATCTAATGTGTAATCATTTGGACCCCTTAGAATAATAGAAGAGGAAGAATGGGCCTTGGTGCCTTTGATCAAGATACATTCATCATCTGAGATCCTTTCTTGTGCAACTTCTTCAGCGTAACCTAAGTAACTAGTTTCAAAAGTTTCTTCACCTTCCAAGTTTGACAAGCTCCCAATGAATGAAGCACCAGTGGCTCTGGCGATTCTTCTTAAATCTTCCTTCTTACAACGTCTAACGGCCATAACACCAGCTTCAACAAATTCTTTCAGACATAAATCATCAATACCTTTAGTGGTCAAGACAACATTGGCACCGGCTGCTATTATCTTTCTGATTCTATCCAACACGATACCGTATTCTCTCTTTCTGATTTCTTCTAACTGTTCTGGATCATCAATGTTTATTTGAACACCCATGGCCATTCTAGCCTTTTGTAAATTGATATCCAACACGGCGATCTTAGCACCGGCGACTTTCTTCAACATGGCCTGAGAGGCAACGGTACAGTTCAAGGCATAACCTTTCACAAGAAGCGATTCTGTGGAGGATTTACCGTGGGCTTTAAGAATGTTGACGGCCTTCACTGGGTATTTGGTCTCACCTTTACCGTTAGTGGTTTGGACAGCCAACATAGCATCGACGGCCAATTGTGAGAAGAAGGCTGAATCAGCACCAATGATCTTAGAAGACATGGAGGTCTTGGCAATGTTGATGATGGTTTCTTTACCTAGTGATTCAACAGGTTGTGATAAAACTTCACTGATATATCTGGTGGCTTCTCTTAAGGCAACTCTGTAACCAGTGATGATCGTGGTAGGATGTATCTTATTCTTGACTAATTCGTTAGCTCTCTTCAAAAGCTCAGAAGCAATGATCACCACAGAGGTGGTACCATCACCGACTTCCCTATCTTGTTGTTGTGCTAATTCCACCAAGATCTTACCAGCTGGATGTTGGACATCTAACAGACTCAAGATGGTGGCACCGTCATTTGTCACCACGACATCACCAATATCATCGACTAACATCTTATCTAGACCAACCGGGCCCAAAGAAGACTTGACAACATTGGCAACGGCAGCAGCAGCCAACACGTTTTGATTACGGATGTCTTCACCACTCAGCTTTTCACCTCCAAGAACTGTTACAATTCGTTAGTAAATAGTCCTATTCAAGGCCTGATTTCTGGATATCAGGATCATTGTACTTCTGCAGTATACATACACAAAGTATCGGAACGCTTTTCACCGTAGACTTGTGACATTTTGCCTGTTTTCTGTGTACGCCTCCAGTTGATTCCACCAGAATTTTTTTCTTTTCAAATCATCGACAAAAGTTAACGTCGCGGCCAGAGAAAAACGCGAAAAGTTCGTTGACAATTTCTTAGTGCTGAAGTTTACGCAGAACAATTCCCACGAGTGCATAGCATTCTCGGGAACCCAGACTGATAGTTACGCAGACTATCTCTTTCAAGGTTTTAAGAAAGCATACAGGCGACACGAAAAGCCAGTAAATTGGAAGAAATCGGTCCATAAACGCCACCCAAACAATGTGTCAATGGCAGAAGAGCCACCACAAAGAAGCACTATCCACATATGTGCTACAACTGTCATGAAAAATCAATCCTGTCCAAAATAAACACGTATAAAAAGAAGAAAAAAAATATGAAACCAACAACAAACAATATAACATGACTAATGTAATGAAATACAAGGATTGATAACAGAATCTCATGAACATCCTTGAAACTTCTCCTCATCCACACACACACACTCTCTCTCTCTCTTTCTCTCTTCCAAAAGTTAATAATCTGTATCTTCTCCTCTGGCACCTTCAACAAGAATTATCTAAACCAAAAATTTTATAATAAAACAAACTTAAAAGACTCCACCATCGTGAGTTGTATAAAAAGGGCAGCAATAGTAACATTGCAGACGATGGTTTGATGGAAATTTTGCATATGATGGACTCACTTGACTTAGGCATCTTTGTGGAAAGACGCTTTGCTTTGAAGAAAAAAGTCATTCTGGATTATAAATTGTCTGTTTATAGAATAATACATTTCTTCTTTCTCTTGGTGGTGGTGGCTTCTGGTTCCAAGGCAGCAACAATGGCTTCATCAAAGACGTTCTTCAAACCTCTTTGGGTTAGAGCTGAACATTCAACGTATTTGACAGCACCTAGTTGCTTAGCCAGCTTTTCACCTTCTTCTGGTCTGATTGGAGCAGCACCTTGTCTTTTCAGTCTTTCAATGATGATTTGGTCGTCCCTTAGATCGACTTGGGTCCCCACAATGATGGCTGGGACACCTGGGGCGTGGTGGTGGATTTCTGGGAACCATTTTTCTCTGACGTTTTCAAAAGAGGCAGGGGATGTGATTGAGAAACAGACTAGGAAAACGTCGGTGGATGGGTATGATAGTGGACGCAAACGATCGTAATCTTCTTGACCAGCAGTATCGAATAGACCAAATGTGTATGGTTCGTCACCGATCATAACAGTGACGGCATAGTTATCAAAGACAGTTGGAACATAATCAGCAGGAAACTTGTTTGTAGTGTATGATATTAGAAGACATGTCTGTGGACTGTTAGTATTCTGTAGTTCTTATGTGTATGCCACAGCTCATATGCCGTAAAACCACGTTCCAATTTAACGAAAAGACAATATCGAACCATAATGGTCCCTTTGCCCAAATATAAAAGGGAAAATAGATAAGATCAACACATGAGGTGGTCAGAAAAACACAGCCAAATTGCAGTGAATCCGCGCGTAAATTTCACACAAATTGCTTCCCAAGTTTACTCACTTTACCAACAGCACCATCACCGACAACAACACACTTGATAGTTTGCATAATGGATGTTTTTCAATGGAGTTGATAGTGTTTCTCGTGTTAGAAATGTTCAATTTTTCTGTATTTTTTTTTCAAGGGAATTTAGCGAAATGTGTTCTCAGGAAAAACAAGTCTCGAGAAATGGCAGACGATGAGGAAGATTGTGACTGTGAAAGTGTTCTGGTCTCTAATTGGAGGTTGGTATTCCACCACTTCCTTTCTTTGGCTATTTTCAGAGAAAAAACTGACTCAAAAGCTCAAATACTTCCACTTTTAGGCTGAGAAATGCAAATGTTTCATGTTCCAGAGATCAGGCTGTCATTTTGATTACCGGATTAGGAAGTCTACATTGGCTATGTCAAGCCTCTATAATATGTAAATCGTAAAAGTTCATTAATAAATTAGTTATCGGGATATTCCCCGTCTATAAGGAGTTGCAGACATGGCCCACAGTTCTCAGCACTTTTCCCAGTGCGTCTGGGATGATTGGTTTGGAGATGAAGTCAGTCATCCCACTGGAGATACAACGATCTCTGTCTTCAAGTTCAACATTAGCGGTCAATGCAACAATCACCGGTGCAAGGTGTGTACCACCGTATAGCTCTTTCAGTTCTCTAGAGGTCTCAATACCGTCCTTCACTGGCATTTGCAGATCCATTAGGATCAAGTCATAGTTCTTACCGGTCTCTTTGATCAAGGCTTCACATTTCTCAAGGGCTTGTGCACCATGTATGGCTGAATCGGCTTTGTAACCAAACTTCTTCAAGTGCTGCAAAGCGACTTTTGTATTCACAACGTTATCCTCAACAAGCAAGATCTTCAGTGGTAATTCAGCAGATAAGATGTCTTCTGGGGATGATGTCACTAGTTTCAATTTAGGTCTTCTCAATGGAGTTGAGTAACTTAAATCAGCATTGGCTTCAGATTCATCAGGAGTAGACAATGGAGTTTGATGTGTCATAATATCTTGAATGATTTCTTTCAATTTGGATCTTTGGAAAGGTAATAGGATGACTGAATGATTCTTCTTCTGGATCGTCTCAGGAATGACATGACCATATTGATTCAACAACACAATGTCATGAGAGTTCATGTCTTTGGTGATCTTAGACTCGAACTCTTCGTACATCTTAGTATTCAGGAACACAATCTTGTGACCTTCAAAGTTGTCAATCAAGGACACATCATCAATGATGTCAACTTGGAAATTGGTTTCAGATTCCAACTCTAGCTGTAAACTTTCAGCAACAATACCTTTCTTGTCAACAATCACCAATTTCTCATTGTCACCTAGTTTGACCTCCTTTGGAGCAGACACGACGGCTGAAGTCAAAGTGAAGTAGAATGTAGTGCCTTCACCTTCATTACTTTCAAATGATAAACTACCACCCATCAACTCAACCAATTTCTTGGAGATGGTCAAACCTAGACCTGACCCACCAAATACTCTTCTAGATGAACCATCAACTTGACTAAAGGCACCAAACACCTTAGAGTGGGAGTTCTGTGGAATACCAATACCGGTATCTTTGACACTAATGACAAACTCATAGATACCATCGTTGGAGATTCTTTTGGCAGCCAAGTTCATAATGACTGAACCATCTTGAGTGAACTTCACAGAGTTACCCAACAAGTTGATAATCACCTGTCTGAATCTCGTAGCATCACCTTTGATCAAATCAATACCTTTAGCTCTGTTGAAGAAAGCCAAGTCCAAATTCTTCTGAGAAGCTTGTTCAGCGACCAATTTCATGGCACTTTCAATACACTCGTTGATGGAGAACACTTTTTCTTCTAACAACAAAGAACCATGCTCAATCTTAGAATAGGTCAAGATTGCGTCAACGATGTTCAGTGTTACCTGTGCAGATGATTGGATGGTTTCAACGTATTCTCTTTGTAATGGATCCAACTTGGTGTCAAACAAAAACCCAGCACAGGCAAACAATGAGTTGAATGGAGTTCTGATCTCATGGGACATGTTGGCAAGGAATGTAGCCTTCTCTCTAGTGGCAGCTTCAGCAGCCTTCTTGGCAAGCATGGTGTTGTAATACAATCTTGATTTGTCTAAGGCAAAAGCAGCCTGGGTACATAGCATAGCAACCAAATTCAACTTCTTATCATCAAACATCTGTGAATATTTGGAACTTTCAAAGTAGATGGCACCAGTGACTTCCAATTCGTTCTTGATTGGCAAACAAAGTAATGACTTTGGAACAAACTTGTAGAAGTATGGATCTGATCTAATCAAAGGCTTGAACCCCAAGTTGAATTCTTTGAAATTGTTAGCAATAGAGCCTGTTTCAACAACTTCCTGGATCAGTTGTTCTGGAATGGAGATTGAAGAGTCTGGAGTCTCCATGAACTTGAAGTTGTTTGGGCCACCAATAGCCTTGTACTCAATGATGTTCTGTTCATTCAGCAGAGCAACAACGGCATATTCAGCACCCAATATGTTAACCGTTGTCTTGATCAACTTCTCCAAGATGGATTCAGTATAGATACTCTCTGAAATTGACAAGATGGCTTTCAAGATGTTACTCAATTCCATACTGTCACTTTCTGATGATTCCAAGATCGTATCCAACTTCAGATCATTACTCTCTTGTTTCTCCAACACCGATGAAATCAAATAGTTCAATGGTGACATCGAAGTATGCTGTTCGCTGATTCTTCTTGTCACTGGAGATCTCAATGCTTCGACTTTGGCTTCTTCGAACAACTCTGGAAATCTGAACTTGATTCTGTTGATCATTGAAGGATAACCGGCAGCTTTAGAATACTGAATGGCTTCTTTCAAATGAGAAATGGCACGGGTCTTTGTCTTGGAGATCTTTGCCAACCATTCACCACAACGTTCATTGAAGGCAGCAACATCAGCCATCAAGTTGTAACTCTTAGCAATATCAATACATTCAGTGTAAGCATCCAAGACCTCGATATCTGAAGCACCTTCGAGTCTTAGCATCTCAGCTTTCAAAGCCAAGTACTTTGATTCAAACAACTCTGGTGACGACTCTGAGCAACGTCTCACAAATTCAATGTTCTTGATCAGTTCTTGTTTCTTGAATTCATAAGATAACTGCTGCTTATCAAGCTTCTTGTAACTGACTCTCATGACATCCCAAACACTGGTCAATGTATGTGGTAACACCTCTCTGGATTGTTCCAGCTCAGCATCGATCAATGGATCAATTGACTCAGTGTCAATCTTCACAAACTCTCTGATAGAAGTAGCACAGTAGTAGAAGCTTCTCAAGTAGATGCTTTCCTTGTTCCAATCAACAGGTTCCTTTTCAGTTTTGATATCATACTTTGGATCATAAGGCATTTGTAGAAACCCTCTTAACATTGAAGCAGAAACTTTAAACCATAGTCTGTTAGTTCTGATTTCCAAATCAGCTTCAGTAACACAATCCATAAGGGTGTTGTAGATTGAATTGCAGTTGTACCCACTGTATAACTGTAGCAAAGGCTTGAAACCAACCTTCATGGCAAAGGCAACGTGCATACTTGACACCAATTGTGATGAGGCAGAATTGATCAAGTCGTGGAACTTCAAAAGATCCTTGATAGGCTCTAAGTAGACACCAATAGTCGTACAATAGATAGCAAACACCTTGTTGATGAAATCCAATGGGACAGCTTTCTTCTTCAGCAGACCAAGACCAAATTGTGCATACTCTTTAGCTCTAGCTGGTGACTTCTTCATTTGATCAATGGCCAAGACGATGAAACCCAATGATGAAAAGCCAGAAAGACCGTTTTCTAAAGCATGTTCAACCAGTGTATGAGCCAGTGAAGAAACAATTCTCAATTGTCCATTGAAGTTCAAGATTAGGATCAGTTCACTCATGACTTCATGAAGTGTAGTGGTCTTGCTGGAAGCAGATTTAGCACCGTTCAGTTGGTTTCTCAAGGCAGTCATTGATGTAGAGACTTTCAACTTCAAGTTTCTTAGATTTTGGGTGTACCATTCTGGATCAGTGCTGAATTCAATACCATGCTTGTTCATACAATGTAATCCAATTTCCAAGGAGTCAAAGTTATTGTGGCTGAGGGCAGACAATGCTTTCATCTTGTACAGAACAATCTTTGGATCATCTTGGAATGACTTTGAATGCTTCTCAATGAATTTGATTGTACCTTTGAAGTTCTTGGTCATCAACAAACATCTGATGATCTCAGTGTGTATCACATAGAGCTTCTTCTTATCAATTTCAAACTTCTCCAAGATAACACGGGAGATGTTGAAGAATTCCAATGCTGGAAAGAAGTCAAAGATCTTGTAGCAGAAGTTCTGGGTAGCTTCAAAGACTTTCAAGTAGATTTCAGCTTCTTCTTTAGTCTCCAACACAGACACAGACTTTGTGAAATGATAAGCCAGACTCATTGCTGTTTCGACACCCTTTTCAATATCAGGGGTACCATGATACAATCTCAACCCAGTGGTCTTGTGCAATTGAGTCAATTCATCACCAGCAAACAAAGTTTCAAGAAGGAAATCATGGACAGCATCATGTGAGAAAGTAAACAAGGCCAACTTTGACAGATCGTCAATATCATCATCATCAACATTGAAAGGCATGACTTCTTTGTTCAAATGGAATGGGAATTTGTAGAAGATGTTCATTGGAAAGACCAGTCTAGTGGTAATGGCTCTGGACATGAATTCACCGACTCTGGTGATTGGTTTCCCAGAAGCCAACGCAAGATCTTTCAAAGAAAACTTGGTCTTGTCATACACGACAGCAGCGTACTTGAACAGTTCAATGTCTTCTTCGTTGAATAAGTCTAATCTCTGAGCATACAGTTCATTAGTGGTGTTTGGGAGTCTGGCAAACTTTTCAAGGTCAATGTTCCATTTAGCAACAGGTTTAGCAGCAGAGTCAAACTGGAAGATACCTTGAAATTGAGAGTTCACCAGCAATAACTGAGCAAGCAAGATGTTTCCTTGAGTCTTTTCGTACATGGCCTTAGCCAATGTTTCAACTTCAATGGCACAGGTTTTTGTGGCCTCATTCGAATGTGAGTGTGTGAATGACAATTTGTCCAATGGGATGATAGAATCACGGGTGTACTCGTAGTAGTCTTGGTAACTGCTTGGATTGATATTCATCTCAATGAAATGACCATTCAGCTTCTTCTTGAATTGATCCAGATTGGTACCTGACGAGGAATTGAACGAAGCAATCAAGATGATACTGGAACTAACTTCAAGCTTAGCAATCTCTGATCTAATCTCATGCAACAACTCTAAATCTGAGATTGAGAACCATTGGAAATCATCGAACAACAAAGTCAATGGGAATTTCTTACCCAATGCAACAAACAATAGCTTCACCGTTTGTCTGAACTTCAACTCTGGTCTCACCAAGAATTCATCTTGGCCTTGGTTGGACATGTGTTTGATGTAATTTGGACCCAACAATTCTCTTAGATCAGGTAGATAGCTGAAAATGGCTGTTAAGTCAATGGAACCCAACGTTTCAAGGATGGAATCACGGGCAATGTCGATTTCAGTGTCAGAACTGGACATGATTTGGTGTAGAACATCAGTCAACAATGATATGAAACAGTTGAAACCGGTGGTCTTGGTGTTACATTTCCAACTAGCAAAGTTGTGCTTGCTCGTCACAATCTTACTTTGGATCTCATTCACCAGTCTTGTCTTACCAACACCAGTTTCACCCTTAAGTATCACCAAATGAACACCTGGTTTAGTATCCTGGTACAAACTGTCAATGTACTTCAACTCTTCAACACGGCCATACAAGTTCTTTGATGGTGCAAATTTCAAGTTGACAATTTCTTGGTCAGATTTCCCATAAAGTGTCATCTCTAGATCGTACTTCAAAAACTCACAGCCTTGGTATCTATCCACAGCATTCTTAGAAAGCAATTTCATGATGATATCACCCAGTTGTGAAGAAACGCCCAGAGATGCCGGATGTGCAGCAACGCCTTTGATGTGGTTGTTGATCAGTTCACGACCATCGGATGCAATGAATGGTAGATTCCCCACTGTTATCTGATACAGGATGATACCAATACTGTACAGATCAGCTCTGTAATCGGTCAGTTTGTTCACTTCGCCACTGACTTCTGGGGCCATGTAAGGTAGCCAATTGATCAGGTATCTCTTGTTCAAAGTTCTGTAGCCACGAGTGCAGTCTTCCGTCTGTGTGGAAAAGCAGAAGTCCCAGCCAGTGATGTATACTTCATCGTTGTCATTGAACAGGATGGTGGATGAAGTAAGACCGTTATGAGTGAAACCATGTTTGTGGATGATGACCAAGACGTCTAGAACTTTGATCATCAAATTCAGCAAACGCTCCTTATCGCATAGCAAGATCATCTCCTTCAGACACTTCATGTTCAGGATGTCCTCGTAGACCATAGCATAACCACCGTTGTCAGGAAGTGGGATGAAATCAATCGGGTATAGAATCCCTTCAATATCGATGGGTAGAGTAGCTGGGAAGTCTTTCTCCTTGTTTGGGTTTCTCCCCGATAGAGCATACCACTCGTTGAAGAATCTGGACATGGAGCCAGCGGAGATGTAGGGAGTGTATCTCACTAGGACAGATCTTCTGGTGGTTCGGCTGAAGCCTCTGTAGAAGTCATTGGATATGCTTGACAGTAATGTGTACCCCGGAACGGCTTCTTTCAAGGAGTCGCTGAACTCAGTGTTCTGGTACTTGAAGATCTCGTAGAGCTGCTTGGAGATTTTGGAGTCGCCCCGTATGTTGGAGCTCAGCAGGTAGTCGTAGAAGCTGGAGTCTGTTGGAGTGGATACCGAAGAGGACGAGCCTGTGGAGAACTGTGTCACCGGTGTTGGGATGCTCTCTGTGAAGTAGGCATCCGCCTCGTAGCCTGGCGAGACAGCAGAGACCGGCGATATCTGTGTCATGCCCATCTCAGGCTTCAGCAGGTGGCTGTGGTGGGGCATGTGTACTTTGGATGGCGGTTTTGGAGTGATGGTTCGTAATGAAGAAGAAGTGTCACTGTTTTTTTTTCTTTCCCACTGATAAATCAAGGGAAGTTTTAGACAGCAACCAACAACGCAATTTTCTGCAGTCATCTGCAGCTGAGCAGAGCAAATACGCAAGCTAGAGCACTGTTTCTCCGACAACGGCCAAACTGGCCATAGTCAAGGCTGCAGGCATCTGCGGCCGAAGCCGAAAAGATTCACATCTCGCAGGGCTGACTACGAGACGTGCCGAAGTCTCCTGCGAAGCCCGAAAGGGTCTGGACCGCTCGAGACTAGGCCCAGGGAACTTTGAAGCGGCTCTAGTCTCTCTGAAAGGCCGACACGGGACTGGCCATGGGGGACTGGCAAGTGGACTAGACCAGGCCAATGGGACTCACTCGGGACTGACGGAGGGTGCTGGATCAACAAGCAAACGGGTGTACTTTAAGCTGTCAAAAGCAGTGGGACAATTGCGATGCGCAATTTGCGGTTCCTCGTTGGATTTGATCTGGAGTCTGGTGCATGGATTTTTATTATCTCCCCGTTCCATGATGCAGGCTAAAGCCCTAAGTTATCTCTACCGTTTGTGCAGAAAACGTCTAGAAATAGGCGCTCGTATATTTATTGGACTGTTTTAGACTTACTAGAATCGGGAGTTGTCTTCTCCATATATTCTCAGAGTGGACTGTCGAGCATTAGCACCTGCGCTGTAAAAGGCAATTGTACGCGAGGCCGATCTTTAAAGGTAGGACTTATACGAACTTCGAAGTAACCATTTGTACAATTTACGTGGGCTGTGTTTATATCAGACCAATGGTACACGCGTCTGTAAAGTAGAAGCTAGGTCTAGATAATCAGATGTTGTAGTGATTCATTTATTTCCATTACACTATTCTTCATCAGAATCTTCTTCGGCTTCTTCTAACCAGTTAACAAACTTCTCGACAAATTCATTATCCTTAGTAGTCTTCCCCCACCATAACAGAATAGAATCTTCCTCCACGATTTCAATGTCATAAAGGATACTTAGAATGTATAACACAATTTGTTTACCAAACTCTTTACCAACGGTCAAAGAATCAATGATCTCTAATAAGTCAACTTCTTCCTCCTTGTCAAACACTTGTCTCTTGAACAGGGGACCCCATTGTCTAAAGATCTTTTCTGAGGCCTCTTTGGCGTTCAAAGTACCAGTATGTATGAAGTGGTAAATTCTGTTGATCAACGCAGTCAAGGTGGCTAATCTGACTTCATGGTATGTGACGTTCAAACTCATTCTCAGAGTGTTTAATTCTAACAGGGCAGTATCCAAATCATGGTTCTGTTCAAGGGCTCTCTCCACTGTGGCAATAGCTTCTTTTTCAAAATCTTCTTCTTCATAATCAGTCACCACGGACGTAGTTGAGTAGGATCTCTTCTTCTTCTGCTTGATCGAAACGATGGAGTCATCACTTAGGTTCAATTCGGCCATGTTGTAAATCAAGGATGATTCACTCTCATAGTTGTAACCACCAGAGGTTTCTTCATCGTCGCTGTTGATTTGAGTAGATGAGATCTTGGTGGTGATAGTTTCATTAGCTGGAATCTTGACGTCAAAACCTAGAACAGCCTTCAAGATTTGTGAATTTTCACCAATTTCTGAATTATCAGCAACGATGGAGTTCTCTAGCACAGCACCATCATTGATAACTGAACCATCCCAGATGTAACTGTTTTTGATGACAATGTTCTTACCAATCTTACAATTGGACCCAATGACGGAGTTTTCAATCAAGGTACCATCACCAATGACTGTGTTTGAACCGATGGCCGTACAAGAACCAATCTTACAACTTTGAGCCAGCACCACGTTTTGTTCTTTGTAAACGTGTGAACCTTCGTGTGTATAGGATTGATTCAAGAAATTGGCATCAGGGACAATAGGGTAGGCCCAGCCGGCAAGGATGTCTTGTGACACGGCTTCATATGTTTGCCAGCTCTCGACTCTAGCAGCATAGTATTCGTCAGTGATGTAGGCATAGATGGTTTTCTTCAAGATATCAGATGTTAGAATCCCCTTGACAAAATCTTTTCTTAGGTATTGATAATCAAAGTTTTCTTGGAAGATAGCTGGAACGTGTGGTGAACAGATATCAACATGACAATCGATCAAATCGTTTCTCACGACGAATTCATCAACGTCTTCTAATAGTTCTGGATCAATGGCAATGGTCTTTTCATTAGGTGGTATGTCTTGGTAATACAAACATTTGTTATTCTTGTCCAGTATGAATGAGGCGAAATGTGATCTTGTTCTGTGTAGGGCATTGGCCTTGGTCAACACCATCGTGGCAATGTGATCTCTATCTTTGGCTCTCTTGGCCTTGTGAGCTTCCATGACTTTGTCGAACTCAATGTTGGTGACGACATCACCGGAGACCAGTAAGAAATCACCGGTGATTAGACCTCTGTTATCAATGTCTCTCATGGCATCACCGACAGATCTTGATTCTAGAGTCATAATGGTTTGGACTTTGAAAGGGGACCATGGTTTGTTCCACTTGGATTCTTCAATGTATGCTTGGATCTGCTCAGCATGGGAGCAACAGATCAGATAGACTTCATCAACACCGGCTTTGGCTAGGAATTCTAGAGTGTATTCAATCAATGGGACATTGGCTAAAGGTAGTAAGCATCTTGGCTTCACGGAAGTTAATGGCATGAAACGGGTCTCGAAGGAGTCGGTCAGCACAATGGCTTGGAGTCTCTCATCCTTGACGACTTCTTTTGATTTGGCCATTGTCGGTAGTGTACGCAAAAGGGAGTGTTCAGATGCTAGGTAACAAAGCCTATGTCATCGTGGTAAATTTTCGAATTTTTTTTTTCTGGTGAAGTTTCACGAATTTTTGAGGATCTCTGAAACTTTGATGATTCAGAGCAGAACTTCTCCTTTTGGTTCAAAATGTGGGCTGTTTGCCTCTGGCAGTGTTCAGTCCTTATCTCTTCCTCTCTTGGTGTATCTCTTCTGATTGGAGATGTCTTTTGAAGAGTAGAAACAGGCAATTTCCCTTTTTGCAGTTCAACATGTGAATCCAGACAAAGATCATCAAAGAGCCAACGACACAAACAATATTCATCACCAAAATACCAATCAAAAGATGTGAAGTCCACTCAACACACACTACGTCTCCATTATACACAACAGCAGCCTCTTCACCACAAGCAAAAAAAACTCGGCCGGGAGCATTCAAAAAAATGGTGTTCCAGGTGGGGTTCGAACCCACGACGGTCGCGTTACTCACACGGTGCGTTAGGTATTCCGGTAATGCCGTTATAAGCACGAAGCTCTAAACCACTGAGCTACTGGAACAGATGCGAGGAATTTTAGTTTCAGGAACGCTATGTTGTGCTCCTCTGGTAGGGGCACGCAAATGTTGTTTTGGGGCGTTATCGATGGGTAAATGGTGTACAATTGGAGTTTTGAATGTTTTATCTAGTTGCGGAGAGAGTTTTTGTACTTCATCAGAGTCTTTGGCAAGATTCAGGTCGATTCAGTGATGTTATCGCTGGTCAACATATTAACTCCCAAAATTCCATGATATATCGCCAATTTTATGAGCTGAGAACGATCTAGTGTCATTCTGACTTGTTTTAATGCTTTTTTGGGCTTTCATTTATATGTATAGACTTCCTTTTAACCTTTGACTCCTCATTTAACCGGAAATATCGAGTAATCATTGTCAGATCTGACTTTTGTCCAGTGTCCTATCTCAGCTATCTTATGATCCGTGCTCTCTTCAGAGACCCAACTAAAACCTATGAAATTAATATAGGTTATACCTCCATGCTCTTGCCGTACTATAAGACCCCAATTGCTCCTCGACCACCCCTGATTGTAACAGTTAGACCTTCTATTCATCCTTAAATCAAGATCTTATCAACACCCGAACACCACATAGTTTCGATTTTTTGAATATAAGCAGACACAATTATTCACTTTCTCCAGATCAACCCCCATTGAACAACCAAGAATTGCAGCTGTCATGGGTGTTGCTGTCACACCTTATGAGTCCAACACTTTTGGAAACTCATTGTCGCTCCGAGTTGACGGTGGTGTTGGTGCTGTGTCCATCAATCCATCAGGGAGAGATGTTGTGTTAGCTGGGTAAGTACGAATTAAGCTTGATATCAATGATGAATTACTAACGAGATAATAGGCACCGAGGATTATACGTTGTTGATCTTGATGATCCTTTCTCTCCTCCAAGATGGCTCCAGCATCTCACGTCTTGGGAAGTCGCTGATGTTCAATGGTCCCCTCATGCCTCGAAACCAGGTTGGGTCATGTCCACTTCAAATCAGAAAGCCATGCTATGGAACTTGGCTAGAACAGGCACAGATGCCATTGAACATATTCTTCATGGCCACTCTAGAGCCATCACAGATATCAACTTCCATCCTGACCATCCTGAATTATTGGCTACTTGTTCCGTCGATACGTCGGTCTTAGCATGGGATATGAGAACTCCAAGAAAACCAACTTACAAAGTGTTAGATTACAGAGCCGGTGCCTCCCAAGTGAAATGGAACTTCAAGAATCCCAATTTGATTGCTGCTTCACATGATAACTACGTTTATGTGTGGGATCTACGGAATGACAGTAAACCTGTGCATAGAATCGAAGCTCATGATAGAAAGATCAATGGTATTGATTTCAGCCGGACAACTGAACATGAGATTGTCACTTCATCCAATGATTGTACCGTGAAGTTCTGGGATCTATCTAAAGATGTGACAACGCCAAGAGCTACTATCAAGACAGAGTTCCCCGTGTGGAGAGCAAGACATCTCCCGTTTGGTCATGGTTGTGCCATCATGCCATTGACTGGTGGTCAAAATGCCATATATCTTGCAAATACTCAGGATTTGGAAGGTGATACCAAATTACAATCGTCATATATCTTCAAGGGCCACTCTGATAGAGTTACTGATTTTCTTTGGAGATCGAGAAACACGCATTCAGGTGTTGATGATAGAGAATTCCAATTGGTGACATGGTCCAAGGATTGTGATTTGAGATTATGGAGTTTGAACGATGAGATTTATGACAAAGTAGAGTTTGAGAGAGGCCAACCAGCTGAATTCCCAGAGTATACCTATGAAACATACAGAGAAGACCCAGGTATCAAATCACAGAACCAAATTGCGTTGAAGAAGACTAAGGATTCTTTTGTCTCTAGCAAAGGTGAGACTTCCAACACAGCTGATCATTTGAACTGGATTTCCGGTGTTAGAATTGGTCGGTCTGCTTTTGCTGCACCACTTGATGAAAATCCTAATCATATCATGGATAATGCACCAGGGAATTTGGGTGAAGAAGTCAGTGTTATTGGTCATAAGTTTCCCAAGGTTAGATTTGAAAAGATTTCAGTATCCACTGGTATGCTAATTCTGTCGTTGAATGGTCCTTGGGCTAAAGATCCGGATGATTTGTTATTCCTGAGAGTGGAAATCAAAGTTCCAAATGGGTATCCAGAAAACTCACCAACTTTTAGAATTGAAGAGAACAGAGATCTGGATGACGAAAAGAGACAAGAAATCTTGTCAAACTTGCAAAACATTGTTAAAGCACATGCTGAAGTTTCCAAATATTCCCTAGAGGCCTGTCTAAGATTCCTGATGGGTGAAAAGATTGACTTGACCAATTTAGAAAATTCAGATCGTGAAGAAGATTATCAATTGGATGCCTTTGATGATATTTCCTCTTTGAACTCTACAAATATCACAGATGAGAGTGATGTCAGTGATGATGAAGCTGATGATGAGATTATCCCACTGACTGTTTCACAGGCCTCTGCTAATCAGACATTTGACAGTACCCCGATTCCTAAAGGTTGTGGTGCTAGTTGGACAAAGACAGGTCAATTGGTTTGTTTCTTCATTCCAAAAGTTGAAACAAAGACCCAAAGAGTCATCAAATTGGATGAAAGAGGATTCAGTAATCAGGTGTTATTCGATGAGAGTGATAACAATGACGAGGATAGTGATGATAACTTGTCTGATGAATGGAATGACATTTTGAACAAGGATATAACAAACAGAAGCAAGATCCCTGGTGTCTTTAGAATCCAAAACTATTCCAATAAGAAGTCAGTCCCAACTGAGAAGTCTAACAATACCACAAACACAGTGAACAAGAACATAGTTGCAATATTTGATATGAGACATTTGGTCCCATCCAAAATGGAATTGGCTGAGGAATACAAGGTGGTTGGTGATTCCAAGGAACAATTAGCTCTTCATAATGCTGAGATCTGCTTGAAGTATGGTTACATCGATCTTGCTGATTCTTGGAGAATATTGTCATCCATCTTTAGTGACCAATTCTACTGGGGTACGCACCCATTTGGTCGTACTTGGTTCATCAAAGAAATTATGAAGTATTATGAGAAAGTGGGGAATGTTCAAATGCTTGCAATGATGAGTTGTGTTATTGAAGGTCCAAAGAAGGTCTTACAACATGCAGAGCCCGTGACTTATGAGCCATTGATTGTTCAAAGGGATCCAAAGGAAAGAGCACAATCCGTTAGTTCTTCTCATAATGACAAATACTCTGAATCTTACAGATTACCATTTTCCAGAAGTTCAAGTGTTGCCACGAAGGAATTGGAGAGACCCGTTGAAGTGAAGATTGAGATGATGAATGAAACTGACCTTGGTTACAAAGAGCATGATTTTTCCTTCACGTTGTTGGATGAAGAGATGTCTGACCTGTACAACAAATACAGAGATGAGTACGCCAGTATTCTTTACAACTGGGGTCTGACATTGAGAAGGGCTGAGATCTTAAAGTTCAACCATCAAAGCGTTATCTTGAAGGAGAATGACCACGTTGGTAAAGTGAAATGGCGAGCTAAGGCTGACAAGGACTGTTCTTACTGTGGGTTGAAGGTTAAGAGAAGATTATTTGCCTGTTATGAATGTGAACATGTCCTACATGCTGATTGTGCAAGTGATTGGTTTGGGATCTCTGATGAATGTGCTTCTGGTTGTGGTTGTCATTGTTTGCAGAAATACCGTCAATAGTTTAATGAATGTAATGATCTAGAGACTGGTCAGTGTAGATCGTGGTGAACTCTCGATTTGGCTTTTAAGCCGGTGAAACTTTTCGCTTTTGTGGCAAATCAGAACACATCGAACTTCACTTTTGTGGAGCTCCCACAATTTTAACTTTGCGGCTCAACTGGGTATCCAGCGATTCCCACTTTCTGAAAATGAATGAGATGCCACTGTGGACTATTGGATAAAGATCCCGGAAAGACGAGGTCGACGTGTAAATATTTTCGAGTTTATAGATCTCTCAAGAAGCCTTCGGAGGTAGAGGTCGAAAACAGCGGCACAAAAAAATTGGAATTACAATAAATCGGTCAACAGCAGGTCATGTATCTGGCAACGTAGCTTTCTGGGATCCCAGACGCCAGAAATTTATTAAGAAACACTCCAATTGTCAAAATTTGCTGAGCCGAAATTTTTAAGTTAAAAAGTTATAAATATTTGAAATTAATTTGTTAACAAGGAAGTCTCCATTTGAAATAATGCCAGATAATTATTGATACAATATTTAATAATACCCTGTTTTGAGCAGCTTATCATAAACTCTGGCACCTATATAGCCCCTAAACTCAAAAGAGCCCCCAAAACACCCATACACTGGCCAGCCAATATCCCCATTTAACGCCCACCATCAAGTGCAGCCCTAGAGCGCCCAAAACTGGCTGGCCCTTACCAATTTTCCGCTGAAAAATTGAAAAAATTCCCACACAAAAAAAGTTCTGAAAAATTTTCCTTCTACTCTCCAACTTTTCCTCTAACAACGAAACTTTTAGTTCCACTTTGAGCCAAAGAGATTTGTTCGATGCGCAGCTGAACACGCACAAGGGCACCTGAACTGCCTGCGATTATACAGTGAGTACATTCAGCAGAAACTGGTGGGATTGGCCTTGTTTTTCTTTCCTGATGACAACTTTTCGTTGCTTGAAGACGAAAGTCGCTGTGAGCACATGATTTCTCAATAGACTACAACGGTATCTGATACGAAGATAGGCAATCCCGCGCGGTTTTGACATTGACAGCAATGGCAATATACTAACAGTTACAGACTATGTCCAAAAGGGTCCCCCTGAACGTGTTATACAAGCATCAACTGCCAGTCTACCCTCCATCCTTGCCTGATGTTTCATACAACCCATTGTCGTGGCTAAGCTTTGCTTATGCGTACTTGTCAACTTCAACCGTTGTCAATGTCACCACTGTTGTCTATGAAGACGGTCTATTCTTGGTCCATAAGGAAGACGATATCATGTCCTTATGGAGAGATGGCTTCTTTGGGAAAGGTGTCTTTAGTAGATCTGAACCATCTTGGTATGATCGTACGCAGAAAAGACTGGGAATTGGTGAGTTCAAGAACTTGACAATGGAGGAGATCACTGCTATCAGAAGAGATGAACGTAAGAAGTTCAAGAAGGAGAGAGCCAAATTAGAGGCTAAACAAGCTGAGTTGAAGAAACAAGGTATTGTGGATCCCTTCATTGAAGATCGTCTGAGTCTGAAGAATTTGAGAGATAAGGACATCAATGTCAAGATCGAAAGACAGACGTATGTCAGAGATGAAGATGATGCTATTGTGGAAAATGGGAAGTTGGTACAAATTGAAACTTTACAATTACAAGCCGAAGAAGCATTCTTCTTGAAGTTTGCCCTGAACTCTGTCAACGTTCAACACAATGACCAAGAGCTTTCTGCCTTTGAACTGTTCAGCAAGTTGAGCTCTGGCACTTGTGATGACCAATTTATCTTGAACTATATCGTCTACCATCACTACAGATCTTTAGGTTGGTGTGTCAGATCTGGTATCAAATTTGGTACCGATTACCTGCTCTACAAACGTGGTCCACCTTTCCACCATGCCGAGTTTGCCGTTATTGTGCTACCAAACTACAAAGACGAAGCTAAAAACCAACAGGTTGCCAAAGACTTTGTGTGGATGTCAAGTTTGAGTCGTGTTGTTGGCGGTGTTCGTAAGAACTTGGTGATTACCTATGTTGACATTCCAACACAAGAAGAATTCGACGCAAATAGAGAAGACATTGCTTCATTATTGAAACTCTACAGTGTCAATGAAGTCATCTATAGACGTTGGGTCGCTAATAAAAACCGTGATTGATCTTACTTACAAGTCGTTGTAGGAAAACTCATTAATGCATTAAAATAATCTCTATAAAACAACCAGCTAAACCAAACCTTCATAGGCCTTCTTCACCCAACCACAGTCTCTGTAACCATCAATACTGGCCAATGGGCCCTTCTTTGGGTCATCGTAGACTTTGTTGACGGCTTCATAGTCACTAGCAGGCTTCGATATACAAACAAAGTTCTTCTTGTCAGGCAGGATGCATTTCAATTGTGATTTTGGGAAGGGGCAAGGACAGTCGATGGAGGTCTTCACACATTCGTTGGTCTCTGGGCATAGGTAGCCTTTACACTGTGCTATGTCATTCAGTTAGTACATCAGTCTGTCTCAAACGACCTTGGAATAAACTCACTGTTTAGGAACTCATCTTCGTACGATTTCTTAGGCTGCTGCTGTTGCTGGCCGCCGAAAAAGCTGTTGAAGAACTGCGCCTGCACCTGGAAGACGCACAGCAGGAGAATGGTCAAATTGACGAGCATTGTTTTCTTCTTCTAAAGGGCAAAACACACCGCTTTTCTGTCTTTTGTACGCATTTACGTGGTCAAAATTGATCATCTTGAAGAGAAAAAGTACCCGCGAATAAAACGTTTTCGCGGCGAGGTTGTTCCGACCAGATAGCCGGAATATAAGCAGATACGCGTAAATTTCGTGTTTTTGGCTGAAACTTGACGCGTTTTCACAGAGGTTTGTGTTGGTTGAAGACCGAAGAGCCAGGCAGGAAACAGAGAGCAGAGGACACAGCATGTACATCACGCGAGGGAACTTCAGCAGGGCCTTTGACGAGCTCAAGAGGACGTCGCTGAGCCATTCGACGTGTAAGCTGATCGTGTTTGTTGCGTGTTTGAACGTGGATGCCCTGTGTGCGTCCAAGATCTTCACCAGTGTGCTCAAGAAGGAGCTGATACAGTACCAGATCGTGCCTATTGTCGGGTACACGGACCTGAAGGCCCACTACGAGAAGCTGGACATGGACATCACCAACATTGTGCTGCTGGGTTGTGGTGCTATGATCGATTTAGAGAGTTTCTTTGAAATCGATGCCAATGAGTTCGTGGACGGTGAAAACCCAAATGACGATGGCACGCTGAACTCCAGCAGGAAGATCTATGTCATAGATGGTCATAAACCTTACAACCTGGATAACATCTTTGGGTCCCATATCGTCACATGTTTCGATGATGGGTTTATTGATAGAGAATTGAAGCATGAGAAGGAAGCATACGTTGAGTTGATTAATTTACAGGATAATGAAGAAGACGAAGATGGTAATGATGATGAAGACGATGAAGACGAGGAGGAAGACACAGATGAAGACGAAAGTGAAATCGAAGGTTTAGAAGATGATGACGAGGAAGAAGGTCTAAGCAGTTCACAAATCAGGAAGAGAAAGATGAAACAAGAGAAGAAATCAAGAAAACGTCAAATAACGAATAATGAAAAAGTCCTAGAGGATTATTATGCCATTGGTACCACTATCACTGTGTCTGTCTCACTACAAGTTTATGCCCTATTATCTGAGATCGGTGAAACCAACATTGAAAATCTATGGCTCACTATAATAGGTACCATCTCATTAGACAATCAATACCCAGAAGTCTACTCCACTACATTTGATGCCCTGAAGGCTGAAGTTGCTAGATTGAACCCCACCACTGCCAATAATTCCAAGAACGCTGATTCATTGACATTGACAATAGATACAGATTACTACTTGTTCTTACTACGACATTGGACCCTTTATGAAAGTTTCTTCTATTCCAACTATGTCAATGCCAAGTTCCACATTTGGAGAGAAGAAGGAAGAAAGAAATTACACAAGATGTTTGCTCGTATGGGTATCTCATTACAGGATTCTAAACAGAATTGGCTCTACATGGATTCCACAATCAAGAAGAACTTGAACCAAACTTTCAAGAAAACTCTAGGGTTCTTCCAATTGGATGAATTGATCAGAGAAGGGTTCATAAGAACGTATGGTTTCAGAGGTGCGTTATCAGCTAGTGATTGTGTTGAATCAATAGTTGCACTGTTGGAACGTGATACTTCAGGAGGCGGTAATGAAGAAGCCAAGGATGATGAAGATATCAATGATCTTATCCAAAAGAAAGAGAAAGTGTGGATCAATAACTTTTGGTCTAGTTGGGATGCCCTGGATAACAACGTGGATCTGATACACAAGGGTCTTGAATGTGCCAAAGAATACCAAAAAGTGGTGTTCAATGCTGGAATGGCCATCTTGGAGAAAGGTACCAATGCCAAAGATTTGAAAGTTTACAGATTGATCCTAGTCACAGATGGTCCAGACATTGCCATGTTTAGAAATCCATTGATCTTGACAAGATTGGGGAATTGGTTATTAGAATCCTGTGCAGAGAACGGTAACAGAATCTTACCTTTGGTCCTTGCTGCCCTTGACGAGAGAACAGACACGTATTTGGTCATTGGTCTACCACCACGTTATCCAAGAGGTCGTAAAAACATTAAAGACCTGGAACAAGATACGACGATGTTGAACAATTTCAGTGTTGCGTTCCAACAAGTGGCAAACACTTCGGGTGCCAAAGTGAGAATTGATAGTTTTGAAAGTTCAATCATCGAGATTAGAAAAGATGATCTGTCTCCATTCTTAGAAAGGTTGACATTAAGTGGGTTGGTTTGATATAATTGCATTAATAAGCATACCGTTTGTAATAGTACTAGATCTTCCACTGTAGATAAGTGCACTTCGCATCAGTTTATTTAACCGGTGAGGGAATTTTCATTTCTTCTCATATTGTGGCGGTCCAACGAAAAGTTATCCTTTCCTCTCAGTGCTCATCCCCATCTACTACTCCATATTAATACCCAGTGCTCATAATTGCAAATTGTCTTGTGATCAATATTATACTCAACAATATACACGGCCAAAGATGTCCTCTCCCTTGAAGATCAAATCAGTCACCAAAACCGACCCAGATTACTACAGACTGAGTAAAAAAACCTGGGATTTATGATGCTGACAAAGGAGAGTTACTGATTGTCATTGATATCTATCTAAGGGCCTCCAGTCGCTGGGAATCATCCAAAAGAAGAAGAGTGGCATTCCAGGGAGACACGATTTACTGCCCAGACGATGACGATACGAAGAGTTGCGATGGATTAGAATACGCAAGAGAAGAGTGGATGAAATACGACTTTCCTAAAACGCGTATCACAGAGAGACTACAGGTATTCCAAAGAGAGTTATGTTTCCTTTTGGGATTCCAGGAGTACCTCTTAAGCAGCGACCTTATATCATCCTCTGGTATTGACCAAGCACTATTGAAAGTCATCGAGCCATACATCACATTTGAGAAAGGTTAGACAATATTTTGCTTACGGAGAGAAAGCGGTGAAGTTTTTCAATTTTATCATACAGGATGCTTGTGATCTTAGGGATTCACTGAGACACCAATATGATACAATTGTGAAGATGAAATGTAGTTAACTGGAGTGAGAGGCTCATTTTGATCAGACTCAAGTATTGAAGCGAGTGTGTTTTAGACTAAAGTAATACGACCAAACGCGGATCTTCCTGAATGAATGAACATGTGCGCCTCATTTTAGGTGGTTTGATATTGTTAGATTTCAGATTTCGAGCTTAGGTAGCCTGTAAATGAGCGTTTTATACTTGAACTGTAGTACACTACCAAATTAAGGTTTATTTAACCGTGTTTTCATTTACCCGAGATCTTCAGATCTAGCAAGTTAACACAGCAACTTCAACAATTTGTGTCTTAAAAACATCTTAGAATTCCAGGAATCAGCCGTTATACAGACATAGTATCACGAACGGAGCACAGCACATACGTATGAAGTATCAGCCTGTCAAGGAAGGCGACCCTGATTTTGTCAGGCTGACGTATAACCCTGGGATCTATAACATGGAGAACGGTGAGTTGATGATCGTAATCAAGGCACATAGGGTAGAAGTCGACTGCACAGGTCCCAAATCCATCGTGGTGTTTCAGAAAGATACGGTGTACTATAAGGAAGGCGAGAATTTCACAGGGTTGGCATTAGTGGAAACGGAATGGAAACAGCATAAGAACCTCAAAGTCCAACCTGAGTCGCTTCACGAGTATCAAAGACAGCTTAGTTTCCTCGTTGGGTTCCAATCCAACATGCTGAATCTCAATATTACCAACTTTGGCACTGATCAGAGCATCACAGTGGTCATTGAGCCATATATCAGACACTTGAGAAAGTTCAGATTCTTCGTATCGGGGCATGAACAGGAAGCGTTCTTTGACTTTGCCATACAGGAGGCATGTGAGATTCGAGAGTCATTGAAACACCAGTATGACTCGATACTGAAGCTGTATACAGCAGGCATCAGGCCAAGTGTGTCTAGAATGGGGAGCTTTGCTCGAAGTGAAGGCAGTCATTCGGCATATAACACGAGTTGGTGGTAACACCTATGGATACGAGCAGAGTAAAGGCTACGGATGGCTTCTAGAATGTAATGCTTCTATATTTGAACTGATTGTAACAGTAGATGGATGAACCAGCACCTTTTTATATTGTTCCTTTTTCAACAACTTTACATTGGTGGTCTCAAACCGGTGAAGAAGTTCTTAGCGTAAGAACCTTCTGGACCAGTGACTTTGAAAGTGATGGTGTCACCGTTGTCGAAATGCAAGACATCGAATGGTTTGACTTCCTTGGTGGTGGTACCATCGGAAACGGTGAAAGTGGCACCTTCAGAGACGAACAAACAGACCTTGGTCTCATCGTAGTTGTAAGTGTAGACTAATGGTTCACCGGTGTATTGGGAGTAGAAACCAGAGGTCATTTTCTTGTCATCTGGGGTGTTGGCGAAGGTGAAGATGTCACCTAGGAAGGAGTTACCGGCTGGGACTGGTAGCTTTGGCAAGTCACTGTCATAACCTTCAGCGGATGGCTTGTGTTGTAATGGCATTGTAAAGTGAGTTTTTGGAGTGAAGTTGAGTTGAGCTTGATCAATTGACCTACAGAGCAGAGTTAAGAGAGCATTGACAAGACGGGGGGAATTGATCGTATTTATAGTTTATAGCTCGTAGTGCACATCCCAAGAATCCGTCGATAGCAGATATCACTCTTCGATCAGAATTGATCTGGGGCCCATTGTCCTCCACTAATCGTATCGTCTCGCACTTGATGCCTGAATCGGGCAATTGTAGTCCAAATTGAAGGCAGCAGCAGGACAGTTTGGCTGTTTTGGGGCAATGAAAACGCAGAGAGACAGCCCAAGCTCACAGGGCTGTTCCGTGGAATCCTGGGAAGTGCTGGGCCCGCTAACAAACGGAAGAGAGTGCCTTATCGAGCTGCTCGAGCCTAATCTCTGTCGAATCTCTCCATGATTTTGTCACAATTTCGGCTTCAGGCCCAAGTATTTATCCGACACGCTAAAAAATCAAAACCACAAAGACAAACACAACAGACAACTACAGCCACCGCAGAACCCGCTTATCGGAGATGAGCAAGAAGTCAGACGCCAAACGCCAGCTCTTCCGCGGACTTATGAGCAAGAAGTCCTCCAACTTCGACGCTGCCACCCAAAACCTCCTCTCCAAGACGCTACGCAAACAGTCAGACAAGTACAAAAGAAACGATGAGCATGAGTTCGTCATCCACAAGACCACCAGCCCAGAGGACTACCTGATATTCAACACGTCGCACCCAATCCGCGAGTCCAAGCTGCAGGCGCTAGAACAGAGCGAACAGGCCTTTGAAGAGCTGTTTCATCACCATGGTGCCTTTGAAGATTCCGGTTCTGAAGACGATGAGCCTGATCTGTCCTCCATCGCTGCCCCTTCCCAGATATACGACGATGATATCCTAATCTCAGTCCCCGGTTACTCCAAGGAGGAAATCACAGCGAGCAAGAGGCTGAACATCAATGATAGAAAGAATGTGAGACTGTCGAAAGTCAGCAACTTGGAAAGAGCCTTCACAAACAAGGAGTTCTTGAAGACCTTGACCCATGAGAGACTACAAGAATACAATGAGATCAACCAGGAGTACTTGTCCTATATGGAGAACATGAAAGAGGAGAAACAACTGAGGATACAAGAGATGAACTCTGTCTCTCATGACATTGATTCCCTTACTGAACAAGAACTGCATAGTTTCCAACCATACCAACTTGAGGTTCTTAGAAATGCTGTTAACAACTTGGAGAAGGACAGTTGGATGTATCCAGCGTCACATTAGAGCTCTTTAGCTGCCCCATTGCTATCAAAATTTACGATTGTCATGACCTTATAGTACTTGTAGAGAAGGGTCCAATACCCCATTGGCTTTGCAGCAATCAACTAGAGAGTCAGCTTTTCCTTTCTAGAATGAGTGTTATATTGGATAGCTGCTAGAGCCAGGATTCTACCAAGCCACCGGTCATTGCGCACTGAGTCTCTGCCACTTCTAGTAGACTAACAAACAGGCTGTGCTGCCAATTTGATCATGTCTATGCCTTTGCAATCCGCGAACTCGTTCTGTAAAATGAGACACTTAATAAGCCAGCCGGAAAACAAAAGAACAATTAAGCTGACACACAGCCTAAAATTAGCTCCAATTGCACCAACAATGAACATCATCAAGCTACAGGTGAGTAGGAACAGGACCGGCACTGTCCTCTGGGGCCCTCCCACTTCCCCACTGCCCGCTGTACGCTTTGGCTGCCTCACAGGGCACCATTGTTGCGGCGGACCTGGGGATTTTGGCCCCCGATACTTCCTACAAAGAGCAGTTTTACTAACTAAACGCCGCAGAGAAAGTTCCCAGTGTTGACACAGGAAGACCTTTTTGGTGTCATCGACCAGTTCCGTGCAATTGACCTGCAGGAGAATGGATGGGTTGAGAAACAGGACGTTATCGAGAAGATTTCACAAAGCGGTGAAGGTTCCTACGATGAAGTTCGTCAGACTTTGAAAGAAGTCAGTGTCGACGCCTCAGGCCGTGTCGAACTGGACGACTACGTCGAACTGGTTGCTAAGCTAAGAGAGAACAAGGCTGCCCCAAAGAGTTCCTCCAGTATACAACACAAGTCCGCTGGTGGTAAGGCCTCCATCGTTGTTTCAGGTTCCACTTCAGGTACTACCCATACCATCAACGAGGAAGAAAAGTCAGAATTCACCAAGCATATCAACAGTGTCTTGGCTGGTGACCCTGACGTTGGTGACAGAATCCCAATCCCAACTGATACGTTCCAATTGTTTGATGAGTGTAAAGATGGTTTGATCTTGTCTAAATTGATCAATGATTCTGTCCCAGATACCATCGATACCAGAGTCTTGAACTTCCCAAAGAAAGGTAAATCTCTAAACAACTTCACCATTTCTGAAAACGCCAACATCGTTATCAACTCTGCCAAGGCCATTGGTTGTGTCGTTGTCAATGTCCATTCTGAAGATTTCATCGAGGGGAAAGAACATTTGATCCTTGGTTTGATCTGGCAAATCATTAGAAAAGGTTTGCTAAACAAGATTGATATCAAACTTCACCCAGAATTATACCGTTTATTGGAAGATGATGAAACTTTGGAACAATTCCTAAGATTACCACCTGAACAAATCTTACTACGTTGGTTCAACTATCACTTGAAAGCTGCAGGCTGGGAAAGAAGAGTCACCAATTTCTCCACCGATATCAAAGATGGTGAGAACTATACCGTGCTATTAAACCAATTGGACCCACAACTATGTTCCTTGGCCCCGCTTCATACCACTGATTTACACCAAAGAGCTGAACAAGTGTTACAAAACGCTGAAAAATTGGAAGCTAGAAAATATTTGACTCCAAGAGCCCTTGTTGCTGGTAACGCTAAGTTGAACTTGGCCTTTGTTGCCCATCTATTCAACACCCATCCAGGTCTAGACCCAATTGAAGAAGCCGAGAAGCCAGAAATTGAAGAATTCGATGCCGAAGGTGAAAGAGAAGCTAGAGTCTTCACCTTATGGTTGAACTCCCTAGATGTTGATCCACCAGTTGTCAACTTATTCGAAGATTTGAAAGATGGTAATGTCTTGCTACAATCATTTGAAAAAGTCCTACCGGGTTCCATTGATCCAAGACATGTCAACAAGAGACCTGCCTCAGGTAAAGAACTATCAAGATTCAAAGCTCTGGAAAACACAAACTATGCCGTCGAAGCTGGTAAGGCCAACCACTTCTCCCTTGTCGGTATCGAAGGTTCAGATATCACCGATGGTAACAAATTGCTAACCTTAGGTCTAGTTTGGCAAATCATGAGACGTAACATCGTTGTCACTTTGAAATCATTGTCTAAACAAGGTCGTGAACTAACCGATGCTGATATCTTGAAATGGGCCAAGGATAAGATTGCCAAAGGTGGTAAAACCACCACTGTGAGATCCTTCAGTGATAAAGCTATTGCTAATGCTCATTTCCTATTGGACATTCTAAATGGGTTGAAACCGGGTTATGTCGACTACGATTTGGTTTTTCCAGGGAATACCGAAGACGAAAGATACGCCAATGCTAAATTGGCCATTTCCATTGCTAGAAAACTAGGTGCTTTGATCTGGTTGGTCCCTGAAGACATCAACGAAGTCAGAGCTAGATTGATCTTCTCCTTTGTTGGTTCATTGATGGCCATTGAAAACTAAGGAAGCTAAAGAAGAGGATCATAGAAGCACTGCATTTATGAATTTTGTTGCGTTTCACTGTTATATTTATCTACCTTTTTTCTTTGTCTTGTCACTATATTGGATCCGGTAACATTCCTACACATGTCGCTAGCTTGAATCACTGGATATTGTATTATTATTAGCAACGTATGCCTTGCACTCATTTTTTTATAAGTACAACTATTGATCTAAATGAACACTGTTATTTCTAGATATCGTAATCTGATCTTTCAACTTCTCATCCCATTCACCTTTCAATTCTTCAAAGTAATGCAAAACGTCATCAGCACCGGTCTTATCAACCTCCTGGGTCTTTATGTACTCACTCCCATCCTTGTAAGTAGCAGAGCCGTATTTGATATCCTGGCCCTCGAAAGTTGGATTAGTCAGCATGGCAGCGTACACTGGGGCATTGGCACCTTTGTAACCGGAGATATTCACCCATGGTGAACCGAGGAATCTGGCCAGGTAAAAGATGAAGAACATCCCATAATAGGTGAACACGTTCAAGAATTTGAAGTATGAGAAACTGGTGAAGATCCCTGGTTGCACGAGGTATTGCGTGACACCTAGCTTCCTTAGTCTTGGATATTGACCAATGTGTAACAAATCAACTAATCTTTTAGAACCTTCGTATGATGAATCGGATTTTAATAGTTGTAAGTCGTCGAATGATAAATAGCTTGGATCAGACATGATACTGGAGATCCAGATGATTCTGGCTTTGCCCTCTTGTAACAATGGTAGGATCTTTTCGATCAGGTAGTAAGGACCAAAGACGTTGGCTTGGAACACTAAACCCAAGTCATCTTTGGATTTGACACCGACTCTTTGGATCTTGTAATGAGGATCAGTGGCACCTTTCACTGGGTTTGCGATCAATTCTTTACAGGCCCCGATCCAGTCAATCCCATCAAAGACACCCTGTGCGGCATTGGCGAAGAAATAATCAATCTTCTTGTATCTCTTGAACAGTTCATGGGCAGCACTGATGATGGAGACCATATCGGTTAGATCCAGCAGTAAGTAGTCGAAATCGACAATGCCCTCTCTTTTCAGACCCTTGGCATACTCTTTGATGTTATCAATGACTTCACGCACTCTTGGTAATGTTCTGGAGGTGACTATCAGCGTGACACGGGAAGTTGATGGAAGTTGTTCTAGTGTTCTGTAGGCAATGTTCATACCCAAATTACTGCCGGGTCTTGTTAGTGAAATTGGACATGGGAGACGAGGAAAAGGAAGAAGGGACTCACCTGTTGGTGCCTGTGATCAGGACCACTTTTCTGTCAGCTTCGTTGTACGACATCGTTACTGCTATTTGGGAGATGCCTTGGAGGTGTCTTTTGCAAAGGTTCCTTCTTCTACAGCTTTTTTTTTGAAAAGTTCCAGTCGCGTAATAGAGCTAAACGAGGGAACGAGAATTGACAGCTTTGACAGTATTACAGAGCGCTAAGTAGTTGGAATTGCACCATTTTCTGGATTTATCCTTAGTACATACTTTCGTTTGCTTAAGCACTTTCAAATAGGAGAACTTCCCATTCTATACTAACTCAACTCCGATTTTCCTTGTCTCCAAGGCAAAACGAATCTATCAGTTACTGACCCGTGACCAAATGGCAGAAATGCCAGAAGATCAAGAAAAAGTGTAAACAAAGGAAAAGTAAACAAAGAAACAAACACCGCAAAACCAGCCAACATGGACGCCAAAACTGCCAGAATGGACGCCTTGAAAGACTCAACAAAAGTGAACCTGTACCCAACGATCGAACTGAAGCCTGGAAGCCCACAGCGCGTGGTGTCTCCCAAGAAAGTGAGTGTTTTGCAGGGTCTTTGTTTGAGGAAAAGTACTAACTTTATGTCCCCACAGGTCACTAGAGAAGAATCAAACCTTCTGAGCAAACCACCAGGTAGAGTCTCGCCATTCAAAGGGAAGAGGTCACAGCTGACAGATAAGGAGATCTTTGGCACGACGCCAAAGAGACTGCTGAACACGAAGACTCAGAGTGTTGATAGAAACGGATTCAACTTCACCACATTAGAGAAACCAAACCCGATCACATTCAATTCCATGACGAGTATGGCAGCCAGTAAGACGCTGAATACACCATCAAGAATGATCCGTGGTAGAAAACCAAGCTCTGAACAACCAACTAGACTGAATCGTCCAACCATCGCCTCAACGTTAAGACAAGAGCCAAATGTTAACTTGATGAGTAAGTTTGAGGCCAAGTCTATCTTGAAGAGAAAGCTAAGTCCACCAAGTGAGAGTGATGAGAGTCTGGATATGACAACGACTTTGAACACGATGAAGAACACTGGTCATGCTAAGGATGTGATTTCATTTTTAAACGACCCAGAACTGACACAACCAAGAAAGAAAAGAGCTGTTACTTTCGATAGTACTGATCAGAAGAAAGAGGTTACCAATGAGGACATAATGGATGCCTTACAGCAATTGTTGTCAAACCAAGAAAAGATCTTACAGAGGTTGAACAAATTAGAAGGTAAGTGAAGGAAGTCTAGATGTCTATTTGGAAATGTAATTCTTGATGATATCAATAGCAGCCAATGAATCTTCTTCAGAACTATGCTCCCCAGTTTGGATCTTTCTGTCCAACATTTGGAACGCTAGGTCCTTCAAGGCATACTTCTTATCCAGCCCCTTTGGGAACAAGATTGCGGTGTCAACGATGTTATGATGAACCAATCTTAGAGCGTTCAAGTCATTTTCTAAACCATGACCAACAATGATGGTGTCTTCATCAATTACACTGTGAAATATCACCTTGTGTAATTCATCCATCGTCATTGCATTGACCGGGATCTCAGACACACCACTCCAAGTAGTGTTCAAATCCAAGACTTTACCAGAAGGTTTCACAATCTCATCAAATAAGGATTTCCCAGTATAGAAATCCATGACAGTTAACCGTATAAGTTCCAATCCTTTTGTAGTGAACCCCATTTCACAATCTAGACCGACTATTCTCTTCTTGTGCTGGTCTTTGGACTTTGGTGTCACTTTGAATGGGATCAATGTTTGTAATTCATAAGGGTCAGTTGCCTTGAAGACATGGTGTGCTGAGGTCTTACAACCTTGGGAGTCACCCACAACTTGGTCACAGCATTCCCAATAACGACCGGTGTTTTCAAATCTCTTCTTTCTTTCATGGAACAAGCACCGCGTGTCCTCAAGGATCTGATCAAGTTCAAACTTATTAGAACAGCGATCACAGGTTTTGGAATTGAAATCTTCAATCAAATTCGTACAATCGGGCACTGACACAACATATGAGTTTCTCTGTAATTTCTCCCTCGTGTGTATCAGATCCTTGACGGCATCATAGATCTTCTCAGCGGACATCGTATCCAGTTTGTTCTGTTTCTTAGGGGAGACCTGTGGATCCGCATTACTTCTGGCTCTTTTCAATAACGAAGTCATTTTGGCACCATATGTGATGTTTGTGGACTTGACAGCGACCTTGTACTCTTCATCGACGGCTCTGCGCTTTGGCTGTGGTACGTTATGGCTTCTGTAGGCATCAATCAAGACGGTGATGTACTTCATTCTCTGCTGGTGCTTAGCTGGAGCGCCCACGCCTGGTAGTGCCCGTGGCGAGGCCACTTTGAGGTCATCTTGTCCAGCGGCATTGTTAATGATGGAGGCCACGGCAGGTGAAAGCGTCTGTGTAGTGCTCTGTGAAGGTGTAGACGTAGCTGGGTCTGTCTTGGGTCTTTTGGCAAGGGAACCGCCCGTGGCAATGCCTCTCTTGAGGCCATGGCTGAAGACACAGTTGGGAAGCTGGCACTTGTCCAGCTGGGGACACTTGACAGCGGCAAAAAGCGACGACGAGCGGAACATCCTGCGCAGGAACATGGAACAGCAGCAGGTTGTGGGTGGTGTTTGAGCCTGTTGGGAGCTGTTGGAAGTGTTTTTAGAGTTGTAGCGCCGTTGATGGTGTCGTCACTTGTGTTATTACGTTGTGCAGATCATTTACGAGATTAGGAATTTTTAAAATTTTTTGCAGGTTGAGAATTCAACCTCTTCAGAGAGCACCAGGCACATTAAAAAGAGCCCGCAATGGAGAACTACGATAGAGACGAGGAGGTGTGGAAGTTCTATCTCCTGAGACTGTGAGTGCTTGTACCATTCTGTGTTTGTTTCCATACTTGCAGCGTACTGACATTTTCACATAGGCACGTTGATCCGCAATACAAGGACGACATCCAAGATCTCGAGATCGATCTGATTACATGGCAGATGTTTCTCCTGAAAGCCCTACGAGAACTCCATGGGACATTTGGTGCCGCTATCCAGACCGATATTGTCCAGAACTTGGACCACAGGGCCATTGTGAGGATCCAGAAAGAGGATGGCTTGACTTTCAAGAGCTCCATCGTTGCATTCAACACCGATCTAGAAAGTTTGGGCCACCCGGGTCTTCGAGCCAATTTACAAATTGAAAACGTTGCTAGCGATTACAATTTGGATCAAAACTTATAATGTTTGAGTTACACCCCCTTTGCATCATTGAATTAGAACTTGTTTAGTGTGGTTTTTGTTTGTTTATGCGTCTTTTGTTCAAAAATTTGTTTGCTGTTTGAAGTTTCTACCTACGATCATTTGTTTATAAGGTGAGAGTTAATATGTAATTAATTCGATATAATAAAACGTAGAAAAAACGGCCAAAAATCAACAAAATCCGCGAACCTAAAAATCCGCCGATTTCGACCAAAAAGTATGAGAAACCTGCCAAACTCGGGTTACCGCAATCAGCTCCTCGATATCTCCACTCTAAGCCCTGTGGCAACGAGTTTTAGACTTTTCGAATGGGTCCAAATTTCGCGGACTTCGGGATTTTTTTCTGAAAAAAGCGAAAATGGGGTTACGAGCCCGAAAAAATTGCTCACTGACTATCAACTTCACCGCATTATTTGCCACTTCACGCATTCCAGGAGAGCCAATGCCTCATAATCAAACAACTATGAGCGGGAAGCCACAGTCCAATGTCCATAGTCCACTTTCCACTTTCCACACATGTAAGTCGAGCTACTTAATACTGAGATCCGAAATCTTCCACTTCTCGCCTTTACGTTCAGTAGAGTTTGATGATGGTCTTCAAGTCATCTTACAGAGTCTTAGATCAGATACAAGAATCAGATAGAAGAGTGGCTAAATGATCCCAAAGCCACAGAGCCTACGTACGTCATATAAAGGTCATGAAGGTCAGGAAAAGGGAAGTTCTAAAAGACGATAACTCAAAGCAAATACCATATATAAGTACCGTCACCGAGGAAACTAATTGCTCGGGTGCGTTTAAAAGAGCATATTCTGCGAACAGCGGGCTGTGGCATATACCGTAGCGCCATTCTTCAAGGCACCAAAGACAATGTTCAAATGTTCACGTCCAACAAATTTCAAAGCTCAAAGTTCG